>JAJONR010001557.1:0-98057 GCA_029582245.1 Solanum etuberosum | reverse complement strand
TTAGATGGGCAGTACTGGTCAATCGTCGATGGGTTACTGGGACTTTTAAATTGACCCACATTTGACGGATCCCATTTTCGGTTCGTAGGTCTTCCTACGGCCCGTACATGCCATCCGTAGAACCCAATTTTGAGCTTTAAAATTTAGATGGGCAGTACTGGTCAATCGTCGATGGGTTACTGGGACTTTTAAATTGACCCACATTTGACGGATCCCATTTTCGGTTCGTAGGTCTTCCTACGGCCCGTACATGCCATCCGTAGAACCCAATTTTGAGCTTTAAAATTTAGATGGGCAGTACTGGTCAATCGTCGATGGGTTACTGGGACTTTTAAATTGACCCACATTTGACGGATCCCATTTTCGGTTCGTAGGTCTTCCTACGGCCCGTACATGCCATCCGTAGAACCCAATTTTGAGCTTTAAAATTTAGATGGGCAGTACTGGTCAATCGTCGATGGGTTACTGGGACTTTTAAATTGACCCACATTTGACGGATCCCATTTTCGGTTCGTAGGTCTTCCTACGGCCCGTACATGCCATCCGTAGAACCCAATTTTGAGCTTTAAAATTTAGATGGGCAGTACTGGTCAATCGTCGATGGGTTACTGGGACTTTTAAATTGACCCACATTTGACGGATCCCATTTTCGGTTCGTAGGTCTTCCTACGGCCCGTACATGCCATCCGTAGAACCCAATTTTGAGCTTTAAAATTTCACTAAGTCTGGGGTGACCTATGAGACCTACCTACGACTCGTAAGAGGACCGACGGACCATCCTGTAGAACCGTAAAAAGGGTTCTGGGACTTGACTTCTGAAAATTAATTTTCCCAATATTTAGGGTTGCCACCTTAAGCCTATAGGAGTTTCTATGGTCTGTAAGTGGGACCAGTAGATACAAACACCAGTTTAAACTGCATTTTCCAAAATCTGAGGTGTATAAGTGACAAACATACCTGGAGTTGCAAATCTAATAACTTACTCATGATGGAGTCTTACTACGGAAGTTAATTAACCAAGTCAGGGAGAACATACATCAAGAAAAGTCTAAGCCACGCACCTAACCAACTATCACTACCAACACAAAAATACACGAAGATAATTGAACAATAAGCTAGTTGGACCTCTATAATCCCAGAAGATACAAATAGCAAACATAACCCAACCGCCCCCATAAGACTGACATGCTATAGAAAATGCATTTAAATGAGAGTAGTGCAATAGGAATTGGTAAAACCATCAGCATCATGGGCCTCAAACAAAGTATATACACCAACCCCTATCCGGGTAGTGAGGTAAGACCCATGCGACTCCCTCTTCGTGTTCTATGTGTCACACGGCCAAAGGGACGCATAGGGGATGCGGGAAGTTTGTATACACTGCCTGGTCCCGAGTCAAGACTTACAAATAGAAAAATATCTGTTTTAGTACCGAATCTTCTCTGTCATAGTACGAGAGGTACAAATAGCCAAGTCAATGAAGGAAAGGGTTCCGATGCGCCAACTAATCTAGTAAAAATCTAAGCACGTCCCAGATGCCCCCCAATGTTTCAAAGTATAATGAGAGAATGTCCTTGACACCTCATTTGTCATGAAAATCAGTTTATAAAGGTAATTTAGTTAGTACGACTCCTGTTAAATCCAATTTAAGAGACTAACAATGTGAAAATAGTATTTCTAAAAAACAATACTTCAAATCCAATGCATGATTTGGGACCATTCCACAAAACACGTGAAACATGAATATCTAATGCAATGGAATCCATCACTAGCATTCAAATAAGATCAACACACAACAAAAATTACGATACCATACTACCACACTACTAAGGTAGAGAGAACTAACCTATAATCTACCTATTCCTCGACCATGGCCCTGAGCCCAATAATATACCAAATAGGATCAACAATAGCATAACATGCTCAGCGCTACTCAAGAAGAAAAGGAATCAAGGAGAGTTCCATAGTCAATAGGGGGAGAATGACTCAATGATCAACGCCTTACCCTAAACATACCACTCCAGCTCATAACCGAGTACATCTAATGCCAACCGATGACTACGATCAGCTATAAAGGTCTCAAGCCCTTACAAAAGGCACAAAAATGGAAATAATCTTTACATGGAGCAACACATAGCTACAGGGGCGATACAATGCATTCTAATGCATCTAAGGCTCAACCTAGCCTAAGGCCTCAAGTATAAATCCTAAGAAGGAACTTTATGCCAACTTATACCAGCCATAAGCAAGGCTACTTGCCTAAACTAAGGATCCCGACACCCAAGACAAGCCAGACGTTTCTATAAGAATCAAGAAAGTACAACACAATGGAAGGAAATCTAAAACCCTACAAGTACAATCCTACATCATATATCATTCATACTAATAATTATCTAATAGAGCTCAATCAAAAAAGTAAATCATAGCCTACCTCGAAGTAGATCATGCGCATTCTGAATCCGCTGCACTGGAGCTTTCCACTTCCGAAGAACGTCCGATCACAGCCATACTATAAAAATATCGATCAAAATGTCAATATGGATATTTAGACACAAAAATTGCAATAATTGGAGACGAACCAAAAATTGAGTCAATAGAAGAATGTGGAACCCTCACTGGGACTCTCAAAATCAACTCCGTCAAAGGGTACAATTTAACTTACCGAGATTGTGTCCCAAAGCTAGACACAATTTGATGCTCGGAAAGGTATAATCGATAACATGTAAGAAAATTCACAATTAATCACCATTAAAGCGATTGGCCAGCCCTTTTCGGGAAAAAATCATCTCTACTTGATGACTTCCACACTTCCTTGATCACTCCTATACAGAGCCACATCAATTCCTAATAAAATGCAACTTGAATAACCCAAAATAGAGCTCCCTAGCTCAACTTATCAAAGCTTGAATATTGGAAGAGATGTTGAATTCAAAACAAGTCTTAATTAATAGACTGGTCAAAGCCTTCTTTGCGAATCGAGAAACCTTCAACTAATGCAGAGGGTCAGGGCATAAACCCTTCGTGAACGTAAAGTTTGATCCGTGATCACGATGATCAAAAGGCATAGTAACGAATGTGGTGCCTAGCTTATGAACACGAAGGTTAAGGTCCCAGGCCTCCGCGAACGCAACGCCTAGTGCGCGAATGCGACGCCTAGTGCGTGAACGCGAAGAGAAAAGGTGTTGCACCAACCCAAATTTGGGGATATGAAAAATTCCCCGATGGGGACTCAAGATTCGCTTGGAGCCTGGTGCACGTAAACGAGATATGGTACCCCACACAGTTCAGCATTCTAAAATCAACGGAAGTGTCGAAACTTCCAACCGAGATTTTTTGACTAAAATTGGGTACCACACCCAAACTTCATTTTAAGCCTAATTTAACAAATGGGTTAGGAATGAGCCCGAGAGCCTTGAGATCCACATAAAATGTCATTCTAGACCAAACCCAATATTTCAGAGCTGACGAAACCATTATATTTACATTCTGAGGTTGTCTACCTGAAGTTTTCATCGAAATCAACGGATCAAACTTCAGAAGCTTCAAAATATAGAAACTTGCATAGAACTTATACGAACGAATATGCGATTGAATTTTCAATCCCAACAAGTGATAAATGACTTGGAATCGCTATAAGAAAGCTCCAAATGCTTAAAGGATTGGAAAATGGAGGAACTTACCTAGAGGATCATTACAAATATAAAGCGACTCTGAAAAGAATCAGATAAACCACACATGATTATTTATTGTAAGTGTGAACTAATAACTTTAAAAATATAGAAAGTTAAGTGTTGCAATGAGTTAAATTAAATTTAACTTAAGAAAAGTTTTTTTTGTTGTTAGTATATTCTACTATATTATTAGAGGGAGTTCTACTTGGTGAACTAGGTAGGAGGTCAACATAGTTGCCTGGCAATTTAGAGGATAGTATGATAATTTCAATTAAAACAGAATAATACTATTGTTTAGCAAAAAAATTGACTTTTGTACATGTAGTTTAATATTTTGGGTATCATGACTAAATTGCCCCTTATTTAATTATATTTCACTTGGATTTTGTTGTCACCTCCTTCTTTTACTTTTCTCTTTGACAATCATGTGGCTATTTAAAGCATGTTTGGTATTACTGTTAAAGATTGCTTACTTTTTAGAAGTATTCTTTTAAATGACTGTTAAGAAAAGTATTTTTGAAAAAAGAAATTTGTGTTTTGCTAATTTATTTGGAAAGTGTTTCTGATAAAGATATTGTGTTTGACAAATCTTTTTTCTAAAAAAGTATATTTTAAGAGTCAAATTACGAAAAAAGATAAATATCAATGTACTTTTAATAGTAAGATTATTTTATAGAGAAAAAAACTATTTTAAATAGGGAAAAGGGTTTGAAATATATCCGAACTTTGATCGAAATTGCAGTAATAATTCCAAACTTTGGCAGGACCTATTTACGCCCTACACTATTTAATAGTGTATTTTAAAGATATATAATTACCCACGTGGACATCATAAATATTGCATCATTATATATAGTAACTTATCCACATGGGCACATATAAATCTTTAAAATACACTATTAAATAGTGCAGGGGGTAATAGCTCCTGTCCAAAGTTTGGTATTGTTATAGCAATTTCGATCAAAGTTCAGATATATTTGAGACCTTTTTTCCTTTTAAATATCTATTTATAACTTTTTAATCAAGTACTATTTTTATTAAATTAAAATGTACATATTCAAAATTTTCAACCAATATTATTTATAAAAAAAAATAAAATGAAATATTGATACAATACTAAAATGATGGTTTAAATATAATTTAAAATATTTAAATATAAAGTAATAATATATAAACGTGAATTTTCTTCTACTTTTCCTTTCAACTTGACTTTCCAAATTCTGAGGTGTTACAATATCTCCCCCTTGGGAATATTCTTTCTCGAATGGGACTCAAGCTAGCATGAATAGAGTAGGAGAGAAACTAACAGCTCAACATGAATGCAAATCTCATCAAAATGTACATAAACATTGATAATCACTCTAAGTTAAATCATAACATCAAAATCAAGTTTTCATGAACATGCATGCATATGGAAACATGAGAATGACTAAAACACATGAATTCTAATGAATGAACCATGAGGAACTAATACCTCAAGCTAGAATAGGAGCGGAAGGAAAGAGATGAGGATGCCGGGACATCATATCAGCTTCGGCCTCCCAAGTAGCACTCTCAACTAATTGATTCCTCCAAAGAACTTTCACAGAAGCAACTTCTTTATTTCTGAACTTTCAGACTTGTCGGTTTAAAATCTCAACTAGAACCTCTTCATAAGAAAGATTTTCTTTAACTCCCAAACCTTCCAAAGGTACAATGGATGTCGACTATATAACACACTTTTTCAACAAAGATACATGGAATATCAGTTATACCGATGCGAAATCATTAGGAAATTCTAGTTCATAAGCAACTTTGCCAATACGCCTCAAAATCTGATATGGGCCCATATAACAGGGACTAAGCTTCTCTTTCTTTCAAAACCTCATCACACCCTTCATGGGTGAAATTTTCAAGTAGACTCAATCATGAACTTCAAATCCAAGCTCTCCTCTTATAACATCGGTATAAGACTTTTCTCGACTTTGAGCCATTTTCAACCCTTCACGAATAAGTCGTACCTTTCACATAGCCTCATGCACCAACTTGGGCCCTATCAAAGCAACCTCACCAACTCCAAACCAATCTATAGGAGACCAACACCTCCTACCATAAATAGCCTCCAACGGTGCAATCTGAATACTAGAATGATACCTATTATTATAAGCAAACTCAATCAAAGGCAAATGATCATCCCAAGTAGCCTTGAAAGAAATCACACAAGCTTTTAACATATCTTCTAAAGTCTGAATTGTACGGTTGGCTTGTCCATCGGTCTGACAATAAAAAGTCATTCTAAGTTTCACATGGGTAACATGATCTTTATAAAATAGCATCCAAAACTGAGTACCACGATCGGAGATAATGGACATGGGTACTCCATGCAACCTTACCATTTTTCGAATATAAAGCTTGGCATACTTCTCTGCTAAAAATAAAGTCTTAACGAGAAAAAAGCATCATTTAGTCCACAATAACTCAAATCAAATTAAATTGACGATGAGTGTGAGGTAAACCCGTAATGAAGTCCATATTCAAATCTACCTACTTCCATGTAGGGATACTAATGTTTTGAGCCAAACCACCCAATTTCTGATGCTCAACTTTACTTCTTGAAAATTTGAACGTTTAGCCAGAAATTTCACAATATCCTTCTTTATCCCATTCCACCAATAGATTTCTCACAAGTCACGGTACATCTTGGTAGCTGTCGGGTGAATAGAATACCGAGAATTGTGAGTTTCTGTAAAAAATTGATTCCTCAGCTCATCAACATTCGGAACACATAATCGACCTTGATATCAAAGGACGCCATCTTCCCCTTCGGAGAAAGACTCAATGGCATTTTCAAAAACTGAATTCTTCAAGTAAACTAACACCGGATCAATATCTTGATTAGCCTTCACATCTGATACCATAAATGATTTCGATCTATTATGAACAATAACACCACCCTCATTAGAATCAACTAAGCAAACACCAAAACGGGCAAACCTTTGAACATCACGGACTAACTCCTTCTTATCATCCTCAACATGAGTAACACAAGATGATAGTTAACTAATAGCACCCGCTAACATATTCACTTTACTAGGATGATAGAGGCCACTCTTATTGTAATCTTTCAATAACTCAATCCATCTTCTTTGGCGAAGATTCAAATTCCTTTGAATGAACACATACTTCAAGCCCTTGTGGTCGGTAAACACATCTACATAAACACCATACAAGTAATGTCTCCAAATCTTTTAAGGCAAACACTACCGCTGCTAATTCCAAATTATTCATCAGATAATTCTTTTCATGCACCTTCAATTGCCTTGAAGCATCAACAATGAACTTTCCATGTTGCAAAAAGACACAGCCAAGACCAGCTCGAGAAGCATCATAATACACCACAAAACCATCTGATCCTTCTACTAAATATCAAAATAGGGGCTGAAGTAAGTTTATCCTTAAATTCTTGGAAACTTTTCTCACAAGCTTCCAACCATAGGAATTTCACCTTCTTTTGAGTCAATGTGGTCAAAGGCAAAGTAATAGATGAAAATCCTTCCACGAGCCTTCTACAATAACCAACAAAACCCAAGAAACCCCATATGTCTGAAGCGGATAAGGGTCTAGGCCAATTCTTATCCACCTTAGTTTCTTAGGATCGACTTGTATACCTTCACCGAAGATAATATGGCCAAGGAAAGCAACGGACCTCCACCAAAACTCCGATTTGCTAAACTTAGCATACACCTCATGATCCTTGAGAATTTGCAACACAATCCTTAAATGCTCAACATGCTCATTCTCACTCCGTGAGGAAATAAATTTTTTATTAATAAACACAATCACAAACATGTCAAGATGTTGCTTAAATAATCAATTCATCAAGTCAATAATGTCGCCAGGGAATTTTTCAAACCAAAAGGCATCACAGTTATTTTTTAATAACCATACCGAGTTCAAAAAGCTTTCTTTGGAATGTCACTCTCCATTACCCTCAATTGATGATAAACCGACCAGAATCAATCTTGGAGAAGTAACTCACTCCTTGCAGCTGATCAAACAAATCATCTATCCTTGGAATATGATACTTATTCTTAATGGTAATCTTATTCAATTGTCGATAGTGAATCCACATTCAGAGAGAACCATCCTTTTTTGAACAAACAACACCGGAGCACCCCTTGGAGAGATACTCAGTCTAATAAAAATTTTATCCTATAAATCTTTCAATTGATCCTTTAATTCTTTAAGCTCTACTGGAGCATAATGATAAGGAAGAATAGAGATAGGTTTTTTATCTGTGATAAGGTCAATATCGAAGTCTATTTACTTTTCTGGAGGAATGCTAGGGAGATCATTGTGAAACACTTCCCAAAACTCATTTACAATAGGAATTGACTCAATAATAAGGGTTTTTGAATCTTTATTCGTAATCTGAACTAGGTGATAAATGCAACTTTTAGAAATTATTTTTCTAGACTTTAGGCAAGGTATGAACTGACCCTTAAGAGCATAATTTCCCTTTCCCATGGCATGATAGATTCATTCAGAACCTTGAATGTGATTAATCAGGTCCTACAATCTATGGAAGCATAACATGGATGAAGCCAATACATCCTAAGAATAGTATCAAAATTTATCATATCAAGATCTACTAGATCAACATGAGTAACTCTATAAGAAATGGAAATAGGACATTTTCTATAAACTCTCTTAACCACAATAGCATCTCAAAAGGGGGTGGAGACATGAAATGGATTAGGAAGGATTTCGGGACCAACATCAAATCTCATGGCCACATAAGGAGTAACAAAGGATAACGTAGCACCAGAATCAAGTAAAACATAAACATCACGGTGAAAGACTTTCAACATACCAGTCACAACATTCAGGGAACCCTCGTGATCCTGTCAAGTCTAAAGAGTATATAATATGTTTTGTTTCGGAGCAACTGAACCACAACCACTAGGTCGAGCTTTCCTACCTTCCCTTCCCTTAGTTGCAAGCAATGGACAGTCTCTAATCATATGACCACTCTTTCCACAAAGAAAGAAACAATATGTACATGCTAAGCATTTACCATCATGTTTCTTACCACACCTTGAACAAGCGGGAATAGAAGATATATTTCCACCACTTTCTTAAAGATTAGGGTTAGACACCCTATCCTTTTTTGAACCTAGGAGTTAGAGCATTATAAGATCCTTGACCAAAAAACTTTTACCCGAATTTAGAATGACCTTTTCCAAAAGACCTAGAATGAGAAAAGTCACCATCACTGGTCCTTACCCTCGTGAACTCTCTTGCCCTTTCCTTGAGCTTATCCTCTTTAATTTTCCAGGCATGTATCATGAAACAAGAGATATCCATCTCCTTGATTAGCATGGATGTATGACACTCTTTAACAACCAAGTCGGAGACACCCGACACAAACTTATTTATCCTTGCCCTAGAACCGGCAACCATAGTCGGAGAATACTTATCCAATTGAGTAAACTTCAAATCATACTCTTTCACCACTCATATTCTACTTTCAAAAGTTTATGAACTCAAGCACTTTTGGTTTGCTCATCTGAAGAGGAAAGAAATGATCAAGAAAAACTCCTTTAAATTTCACCCAATCAAGAGTACCCGCATCCTCGACCCTCTCACTTTTCTATTGTTCAAACACAACATGAGCAACACCCTTGAGTTGATATGAGGCCAACTCCACCTTCTCTATCGTATACAATCCCATAATTTCCACTATCTTGTACACCTCATCAAGGAACTTTTGAAGCTCCTCATCAATTTTGGAACCATGGAACTCTGGAGGACTCACCCTAGTAAAGTCTCTTATCCTTGTTTCCATCGTACCCACGTTTGGATACACGGGAGCAACAACTTCTCTATTTGCTTGAGCCATCATAGCATTGGCCAATACTTGGAAAGTTGCCATAGTCTCACCTGCATTCCTTCTCACATAAGCTCTTTGAGGGGCCATATCCTAAAAAGCATCAGACAAAATTTCGAAGAAGGATCTTTATAGAGATAGACTCTATGGCACGAATTTTAGAGTTATGACAGAAGTGAAGTTTCCTAAATGCTTTGTAGCCTCCTATTCATAAATGTGGCTCACTTAATACTCATGAACAAGAATTTAATTAATGTTGCTTGTCAAATATCCTATGATCTTCTCTAAAACTTTGTGCTCTAAATACCAACTTTTTCATGACCCAAAGCACACCCTAGATATGACATGATGTATAAGACCCCAAGAGGCCCTTACACAAGCCACTTGACAAGCATATAACACAATATCATAGAAAATTATGAAAAATAAGGGTAATAAATCCCATATCAATAATAGAGTTTTGACATAAAGCAAAAGTCTAATCATAGTCTCGACAACACATTCTAAACATCTCAAGAAGTTATCGGGACGTAACCCGTACACCACGTATAATATACAAAAACTAAGGACATATGATACCGAAGTAATTGTGTGTTGGTCCTTGGAACATGAGGACTCACCAACTCTTGAACTTCAAATGGTCAAGCCAACTATCCATGAACGAGAGGAGGAATATCGTCAGACCCTACATTACTGAAACAATGTAGGCACAAATATACATTAGTACAGGGAATGTACTAAGTATGAATGATATGCATAAAAATATGAAACTGGATCAATAAGGAGAAATAATTGAAAACATGATATGCATGACCAAGTTAACCAGAATGAAATCATTTAATAAAAAAAATCGCATATCATGAACATAGTCACTGCATCTTAAATCATAAGAAAAGCATCATAAAAACCATTGGAAATAATTTAGTTAATTTTATGGGATATTAGCTTTAATCGACAATAGACCATGTGAGCTATATCATGGAATTCGATATAACTCCCAAATCGAGAAGGGAGAGTCTACTTACCAAGGTAGAACTCCGTATCATGATACATATGTTGTTTGTGGATCCACTAGCTAGGTCATTTAAGACAATCCTACTGAGGCACATAGTTTGGAACTACATGTTTCTATTAGAGACTATCCTATTTGAGCCTCCACCTCAAAGTTCTCTCGGTGCTAAGTTAAATCCCAATGGAATAGTCAATTTCATAATCATCATATCATTCATGGAAAAGCAAAATTATGTTAGTAATCCAAGCTTAAAATATCATAGAGTAGCTCATTAAATTAAGAATCAAGCATATATGAGAAACCATGATTCCTTAATATGTGACAAATTCCTTTAAAAATTTCATTTATGCTCATCTTAAAGCATCATAATTCAAAAAACATTCTTTTTTCATAAATCATGCATAACTTCATGAACATATAAAAAATAGATTCATAGTTTTTTCATAAATTCATATCTTTTAGGGTTTATAGTCAAACTTCATGATCAATGCATGGGTTTATGTGGAAAAAAATGGAAGACATTTAATTGAGTCTGAAAAATCATTCTAAGATCAAAATCAAACAATTGAATCAACAGAATTAGAACCCATGAGGAATTGAATGAAAACCCAATCAATTTTGGAGAAGTTGAACTTTGGAGAATTTAGAAACCTTAGCGCTCAATGGGTAAACCCTACATACATTGATCTTGAAGCCCAAAACAATGGAGGAATCAGAGACTTGATGCTTGGAAATCCTAACCTTTTTCTTGACCTTGGGATAGAACTGGAGGGGATTAATATGGATGGGATTTAGGGATTTGAGTGAATGAGAGAATTGGGGAAGATTCAAAGGTTGAAGGGTGGTTATATAAGGCCTAAAATAGGGGTCAAAACGACATAGTATAGGTATTAGATGCATAGGGAAATACCCATATACCCTTAAAAATAATTATCGAATGGTTCCTACGGTTTGGACCTAAAGTCCGTAGAACTTTCTATGGCCCATACTGGTCAATCGTAGAACCAACTTCACAAACCCAAATTCACCGTACTTCCCATGACACCTTTCTATGGTCCGTCTAAAATCCTACGGTCCGTAGACCTCATTCGTAGAACACAAGTTCAACTTCAAAATCTCACTAAGTGAAGGACATTTCTACGAAACTTATTCTATGACTCGTAGACAAAACGATGACCCATAAAATCCTTCTGTGGAACTGAGGTCTTAAAAAAATCTTTGAATCCATCCTACGAGTACCCTTTACGGCTCGTGCAAATTCATATGGTTCGTCTTGTCAAGTCATAGGTCCAATCTTCAAAAACTTTAAAATTTCCAAACTCAACTCATGTTCTACGAGTCACCTACTTACGACCCGTGGAACCTTCTATCATCCGTAGATGGGACTCATAGACCACTGCATCAGTAAATTTTCTATGACTTTTCATTTCAACTTGACTTTCAAATTTCGGAGGTGTTACACCAATGGACCTTCACAACATGAATGGCTATCGAATGCAACCACCACACATCTCTGGCTAGAATAGCAACTGCCTTCTCCAAAAAGGTCAAATGGTCATTCAACTTTACCGCATCATACTTGAGCACATGAGACTCTTTAGGTACATATCGGTGCAACACTGAAACATGGAAAACTAGTTGAATAGCTGAAAATGCTTGAGGTAGAGCCAACTCATAAGCAACCTCAGCAAATACCCGGAGGATCTCAAAGGGGATAATATACCTGGGGCTGAGCTTGCCCTGCCTCCCAAATCTCATCAAGCCCTTCATGGGCGACACACAGATGAAATCCCGATCACTAACTGAAAACCTCAAAGGTCAATGCCTATGAATAGGATAACCCTTGTGTCTACTCTAAGGTGACTTGAGCCTATCATGAATCATCCACAAATGGTGTAAGGGCACCTGAATCAAGTCAGTACCACACAACCTAGGCTTTGCACACTCAAACTAACCAAGTGAAGAGCGACAATGCCTACCATATAAAGCCTCATATGGGACCATATACATACTAGAGTAGTAGTTTTTGCTGTACACAAACTCCCCTAAAGGTAAGAACTGGTCCCAATGACATTCAAACTCCAATACACGAGCCTACAAATATCCTCAAGAACATGAATCGTATGCTCTGATTGCCCGTTCGTCTGCGGGTGGAAAGTTGTGCTAAGGTCAACACGAGTGCCCAACTCCTCCTGAAAGGTCCCCCAAAAACTAGAAGTGAACAGAGAACCCCGATCAGAGTTAATAGACACAAGAACACCATGAAGATAGACCACCCCCCTAATATAAATACGAGCCAGCCTCTCGGTGTAGAATGAATACTAAGTAAGGGTAAAGTGTGTTGACTTGGTTAATCGATCAATGATTATCCAAATGATGTTACCACCTCTAGACGTCCGAGCCAAACCCGGAACAAATTCCATAGTAATGCAATCACACTTTTACTCCGGAATGGGCAATCTATGAAAGTCACAACCAGGCCTCTAATGCTTGGCCATCACCTGCTGGCAATAGTGGCAACATGACACATAGTCTATAATATCCCTCCTCAAGTCACTTCACCAATAGTGTTTCCTCAAATCATGATACATCTTTATAGTGCTCAAATGGATAAAATACATAGAATCATGAGCCTTACGAAGGATCAACCGAATAGTGTCCTCAACTCTCAGAACACAAATACGGTAATCAAATCTCAAAACTGATGAGTGGTAGATTAACACTCATCAGAGGCTCTTTTCTTAGTTATTTTAGTTTGCTTTGGTTTAAAATTGATTCCTTTTATGTGGTTTTCTTCATGTTTGCACGAAAAATGATATGGAGAGTGAATTTAGATGATATTTGAAGAAACCAAGTGGAATTGGAGCAAGAAGAGGTTAAATTAAAAGAAAGTAGAACTCGTAGAAATTTACTCATACTAACCGCGTGATGCAGACGCCGCGATCGCGTTGCACAAAATATTCAGATCTCACAATCCCATGGTCACAGGTCACGATCTCGTGACCCAGTGAAACTACTCATCGCGATCGTGTGAGCTAGTTGTCGTGACCGCGAAGGGTAAAATTTATGGCACCTGGATAGATTGGGAATTTCACCAAATTGATCCCCAAAACCCTTTTTACACTCATCAACAATCATTGTTAATCTATGCAACATTCCATATCAGATTTTTAGGATAGTTCTTCATCTCTTAGCTTACCTTGAAGACAAATATGAAAATATCAATTTTGGGTTTAGATATTGAAGGCAAATTTCTTCACATTTATTTGTGGATTTAGAGATCATGTTCTATCTTGGTAAATTTCTTTTAACCTTGTTTATTTCCTAGATATTAATTTCTAGAAATCTGGGTATAATTGTGTGTGTAAAATAGGAGATTTTTTTCTAGAAATAAATAAAGCTATTTGGGTATTTGATTTATTTCTCTATTGCTTTTATAATTCCTTGCTTCCATGTTTGAATCAATGAAATATGTTTAACCTAGTTTACACGTTTGAATTTATGATTTGAGAGTGCACGCTCGAATATAGCTTCCAATCTTTGTGGGTTGCTTGAAAAAGAAACTATGAAGTGGAGAATTAGGTTGATGATCATGTTTCACTTTGATTCTAAGGTTTAGACCGAAAGGAGATAACTTAAGTTTACTTGGTTGAATGATAAACTTGCTAAAAAATTAGGGTTTAGATAAAGGTCTTGGATTGTTTTGTGTTAACGCGATTGAGACTATAAGTAAATATCGTGATATAACCCTTTTAGACCGAAAGAAGAGTAGGGTTGATTTATGATGATATAGCCTATCTATGATTGAATTTCAATGGATTATTGAGTATTGATTAAATCCTGAATTTCTCAATTTTTATACATCCCTTGCTTGATATTTTCTTGGCTCTGTTCTTTGTGTAGTTCGAAAAATTTCCTTCTATTTGATAAGTTTCTACATAGCATATTTAGATTCAAACTAGTATCTGCTTAGATTTTATCTTTTTGATTATCAACAAATTGTTCACTGTGGGATTCAACCCCGACTCTTAGTTGGGTATTTTTATTGACAACAATCGCTTACTCTTCCAATTTGTTTTGAGAGTCGTTTGAGCATTATATAAAAATGGTGCCGCTGTTGGGAAACAATTAGGTGCAATGAATTGATTTAGGATTTTTAGTTTACTTGTTTCTATTTAGAATGTGAATAGTTGTCTTTTTTTTTTTTTTTTCTGTTTCTATGGTTTTTTGTGATCAAGAAATATTTGGGAATGTTATGCACTATACTGACCCATGACCTTGTGGTGAAACAAATGTGATAAGTCAATTGAGGCTTAGGGTCGTGCATGACAAGCTCGGTTGGGGCAAGAAAGCCCCACACCTACACTTACAAGAGAAGGAAAATGCTTCAAAATATGCACCTAGCTCGGTATTATGACATGGTAGACTTTGAGTTTGGACTGGTTACTCTTAGGGCTAAGGTGAGAACAACCTTGGGGGTGAAAACTCCTCATTATCCAATGGCCGGAAAGAGCAAAGAAGGGTCTCACGACTTGCACCTTGCTTGGTGTGATGAGACAATCCAACTAATGTTCGGGATTGATTTGTTTAAGGCAAATAGAAGACAAAGGATTGAGGTTGATATAGAAGATATCTTGAGCTTGTGCAACCAACCCAAACCAATAAGAATCCAACAAGCCGAAATAAATTGCATGATACTAGAGTTGCAAGAAAAAGCCGAAAATATCATAAATGGCAACTCTAGTTCATATGAAATCTAGGGTGTCACACTATTGAGGGCCAACAATCATGAAAATAAATGTTCAAGTGGCCTAATAACCCTCTCCTCAATCTTGCCCAAGCTTCCAAAATGGAAGAATGATGCAAAGTTGGGTAAGAAATTCAAGTCTTCAAAATGGAGAGATCGGGTGAAATGTGTGATTCTCTGTTGCACTCCCCATGTTCTTCAGAGTGAATATGTTCTAAAGTTCGGGAGAAGGTTCATTTCCTCAAAGTGGAAACCCAAAGGGTGATGTACCTGGTGTCGCACCGTGACGTTAAATTACGCGCTTGATGGGAGGCAACTCTTCAGTATCAAAATGAGTTTAAATTCAAGTTTCTTAATTTCTAGACAAGGTTTAATTTGTGTTTTTCACTAACCCTAATAATTTCAAATGCTTTTGGTGGTGTTTTGAACAGGTTTGAATGCATACTATTGATTGGGATTGAAGTTTAGGGTGAAAGCACCTTCAAAAATAGGAGTTGGCACATTTTTTGACGCTCGTGTGCGCCTAAGAAATTGGGTGGTTCACCCATTTTACCTCTTGCATTGCCCAAATGGACAGTAGCTTCAGAAAGACTAGCAATCTGTTACTCATCGTAATCGCAAGAGCCTCTAGCCACGATCTTGACGCTTTAAATCCTCAGGCTCGTGATCACAAGTGACTAATGCTGTGTTTGTGAAAGGTAAAATATCTTATTATCGCGATCGCGTGGAGCAGGGTCGAGACTGTAATGAAGCGCATGAATTTAAAAAGATAATTGTTTCAAAATCAAGTTAAATGTACCATTTTAACTTCTAAAAACAACCCAAAAACATCCTCCCCCATAAGGTCAACTTCTCTGATCATTTGTTGGCAAGAATTCTCTTCAAACTTTCATTTTCCCATCAAAGTTTGTTTTCTCCTCTCACTCTTAATTTCTTTTGAGGTTGGTAACTAGTTGAACATGTGTTGATTCTCACCGATAAATTTTTGGTGAATTTTTTTATGTAATCTTGAGTACAATCGCTTTTTGTTATTGATTGTTGTTGTATATTGGGTGTTATCTTAAAAAAGGAGTGATTTAAAGGCTTTAAATTGATTGAAAATGGCATGAGAACATGTTGCCCACAATGTGTTCGATGAAATTCTTGAGAGAAAATATTTTTCTCAGCTAAATTATTCTTCGCCATCAAGATGTATAATCCCTCGATCATGATGTGAAATATTTTCAAAATTAGGCAATCGCAATGTCTAATCTCGCGATCATGATGACTTGAAAAGGTGTGGCTTACGATCGCGTGCATTTGTCTTACGATTGAGATAAGTTGTCTGCCTGTCAGTGAGAACTGCTTAAAATAGTAGTTTTGCTCTTTCTCCCATGGATTTTCTTTGTACTCATTTCCTTGGCCTAATTTCTTGATAATATAATGATTTACGTGCCTTTGTATTCATTTTACATGTTTTCATCTTGTATAGGTGCTAAATTCGCAAAAGCATGACCAGCAACGTAAACCAAGTTTAGGAACAAGCGCAAAAAAATATTTTGGGAGATGAAATCTTTGATCGTGAGCGGTTTCTGTCTGCTAAACTCTACTCGATACAGGACCGCCTCCTGACAAAGAACATCACACGAGAGAGGGGTCATCTCTTAAAAAATCTTTAAGAGAACATGACAGACTTCTATGGGTGATTGGAGCACAACAGATGGATGTTTTTCGTATCTGCGCCTATCAAGGCCAGTCACACAATACGAGATCGACTTTTCGAGTTAATTGGTAGCTACGGTCCGAGGAAAACAAGTTTGTTTTGACTCCACAAGGATCAACAATTAATATGGTCTTCCCTATGCCGATAATGAGGTTCACACAACAAGGGCAAGGAAAACGGGTCAAGAGTCATTTGTGAAACACTTGCATGGTTGCCACAGGCCCAAATAGATTGAGAACAACCGCAGGATCGACTCGTTAGAGTTCATCGCTGAATCCAAGACTTGGCTTTCCATCATTTTAAGTATGGTCATTCCTTCGAGGAACGAGACCGATGTGTCTCTTGATAAGGCACTTTTGATTTGTGCCATCATGGAAGGGATTCATATAAATATTGGGCGGATCATTATGCAACACATTCAGGGGGTCGGGTTTGAAGGTATAAAGAGTCTCTGTTACCCTTCTTTGATTACTGATCTATGCATGTCAAATGAGTTGGAGAGAGATGAGGGGATGACATGAGGAGTCTGATGGTCCTATACATCCATTGAAAAAGAAGGGCCATAAAATGTGACTAAGAAGAGAAAGATTGATGTGCAAGATTCGGCATTTGGCACATTCACTGAGGAAACTACTTCACCTTGCTTAGACTCCATTCCTCCTCCAGCTGAGTTACTGCGGAAGGGACCACCAGCACTAGTCCACTTATCAGAATAGATATAGGTTATGGACACTCAAATTCACTTGCAGATTCAGGAGTTGACCCAGAGTCTTTCTACAGGTCTTGGAGAAATATCCTCGGCCTTAGGTAGTGCTACTTCTACCCTCTCCACTCAATTGTAGGATCAACAGATTCTCAAGGAGAAGATGGCAAAAATGGAGAGGAGAAATAAAAATATGAAGGAACGTGAAAAGAAGAAGAGTAGTTTTTTGAACTAGATGATGATTACATTCCAAAAATTCTGTAGCTCGGGTGATGAGGCTGATGATGATGTCCTTTCAGATCCCGATATCTCCTTCGACGAGTGATGATCTTTGCAGGGAGTCCATCGTATTCCATTTAGATTGTAGTACTGTGAGGGTACAATTACATTTTTAGTTGGGTTGCATCCCTTGGTGGGTTTATTTTATTCATGCTTTGGATTTGATGTTTCCCTTGTCGAGCTTCTTTTGATACTGTATGGATTATTTTATTTTGATTTGTGGATGATGTGCCCTTGTCGGGCTTTTTGATATATTATGTTGGATTGGTTTGTTTATTTTGTTTCTTGTACTTATAGCTTCTTTATTTTTGTCTAATATAATTGAGATGTGGATTGACGATGCCCATTGATGGATAGAGTGATAATTTTCGTAAGGATAAATCGTGGATTGCTTGTGAGTGTTTGATTGGTGTTGGGTGTGGTGAAGTTTGAGTAGCCAACCCCAAATAGATGCATGAGGTTGCCGGATGATAGATTTGTTGTCGACTTTCTTAAGGGTAAAATCATTGTCTTTTGGGGAGTTTGTGGCTTGGTTGGTACTAGGAATATAGTTGTGCATGCGAATGATGTTAAGCATACCCCTCCATTTTTGAAAGTTGAGCATGAATGATTGATTTTGTGACAACTCTTACAATTCTATTTGTGATTTTTGATTCATTAGCAATTTAAATGTTTGATGCCACTTGCACTTTGGAAAGGAAAGTAGATTTTGAACCCTATTAATTAATTTGCATTCCATGTGTGGTGAGTTGTTGAATAATGTCTTATGTTCACTTTTGTCACCTAGAACTTTCCCGATTAGTCTAGAAATGTTGTTATTAATTGAATTTGGTTGGAGAAATGACCTTAGGCTTTCTTTGATGTTCTTTAGGTCCACTTGGCCTTAAATTTTCACCTTGCACTAAATATATCCTTAGTTGTCCCCTTTGAGACTTATTCTTTTTATTGGCAACCACATTTTAAGTCTTGCCCTTCTTGAAAAAGTAACCCTCTTTTGAACCCTTCCCACATTGAACTTGAAAATTGTGAAAGTTGAGGCTAAAATCCTAAGTCAGGGGTATTATGGAAATTTCATAGATTGGATGCTTACGACATGAGGGTTTGATATAAAAAAGAGTTTGAAAATGGAGGAAAAAGTTTCGATAAAGAATGAAAGAAAGTGAATAAAAACCTTGAATCCTCTAAAAGTTGAAAATGGTTGCATGTGGGGCCTCTAGAATGGGAATAAGAAAGGAAAAGTAAGAAAATATTGTGAAATGTGCATTGAGTTGAAAAATGAAGAAAAGTAGAAAAGTTGGTGAATGATAAGTTGTTGTGTAGTGTTCAAGGAGGGTGTAGTCACTTATACCCAAATGATATCCTAACCGAATGAAGTTGAGTCAATATTGATTGAAAATATAGGTAAGCCTATGGTGTGGCATTTGGATTCATGAGGTGTTTTGTTGTGAGTGTGAGTGCTTGCTTCGTTTTCCATTGTCTTGTAAATACTTTGTGAGTATGTTGGGACATTTCTTTCTTTGTGAGGGCATATAAATTGACAAAGTGGTGATTTTGATTACTCCAAATTGAGTCAAGTGAGCGTAAAAAAAAACTAATGAGTTGAGTCACTTCTTGAGTTGGAGTTCTTGTAAGTTAATGATTTTTGTTACTTGAAAATGTGCCATGAAAATGAGAGGATTTAGTTTGTGAAAATTTTGCATGTGGACTATTTATTAGTACCAAACGATGCATTACCTTTTTGGTTAATTGAATATGGTTAAAATGATTTGTGGTGTGTGTTGAAATAAGAGCCTCTTGTATTTTATTTTTCTTTACTTGAGGACAAGTAAAGTTTCTAAGTTGGGGGTGTTGATAAGTGATAGAATTACACTCATTTGAGACTCCTTTCTTAGTTATTTTGGCTTACATTGGTTTAGAATTGGTGCTTTTAATGTGTTTTTCTTCATATTGGTATGAAAATGAAATGGAGAGTGAATTTAGTAGATATTTGAAGAAACCAAGTGGAATCGGAGCAAGAAGGGGTCAAATTGGAAGAAAGTAGAACTGGCAGAAATTTACTCATCGCAACCGCATAATGCAGACGTCGCGATCATGTTGCACAAGATATTCAGATATCGTGATCGCATGGTCAGAGGTCATGATCGCATGGCCCAGCAACACTATCTCATTGCGATAGCGTGAGCTAGTTGTCACGACCGCGAAGGGTTAAATGCCCGGCGCTCGAATTGATTGGGAATTTCACCAAATTGATCCCCAAAACCATTTTTACACTCGTCAGCAGTCATTGTTCTTCTATGCAACATTCCATATCAGAATTTTAGGATAGTTCTTGATCTCTTAGCTTAGCTTGAAGACTAATTTGAAAATATTAATTTTGGGTTGAGACATTAAAGGAAAGTTGCCTCACATTTCGGTTGTGGGTTTGGAGATTGTGTTCTATCTTAGTAAATTTCTTACACCCTTCTTCAATTCCTTGTTCTTAATTTCTAGAAATGTGGGTGTAATTGTGTGTATGATATTGGGGCTTTTGTGCTAGAAATAGATATAGCTATTTGGGTATTTGATCTATTGTCTATTATTTTTGTAATTCCTTGCTTCCAAGTTTGAATTCATGAAATAGATTTAATCTAGTTTTCATGTTTGAATTTATGATTTGAGAGTGCATGCTCGAATCTAACTTCCGATCTTCGTGGGTTGCTTGAAAAGAACCCGTGAAGTTGAAACTGAGGTTGATGATTATGTTTGACTTTGACTCCTAAATTTGATACTTAAAAGAGATAGTTTAGGTACTTGGTTGAATGATAAACTTGCTAAAAATAGTGGTTAACACTAAGGTGTTGGATTGTTTTATGTTGGCGTGATTGAAACCGAAATGAGATATCGTAATATAACCCTTTGAGACCGAAAGGATATTAGGGTTGACATATGATAATCTAGCCTATCTATGATAGAATGAGCATGGATTGAATTGCAATGGATCATTGAGTGTAGATTAAATCTTGAATTTCCCGAATTCCATACATCTCTTGCTTAATATTGTCTTGGCCCCGTTCTTTGTGTCGTTAGAAAAATTGCCTTCTATTTGATATGTTTGTCCATAGCATATATAGATTCAAATTAGTATTAAGTTAGCCTTAATCTTTTCGATTGCCGGCAAATTGTTACATGTGGGATTCGACCCCGACTCTTAGTTGGGTATTTTTATTGACAACGATCGCTTATTCTTCGAACTTTTTTGATGGTAGTTTGAGCGTTATCAAAAACCCCATCTGAATCTAAGGTAACTTGACCCCTCTAGCACCCGATCTCAAAAAGCTACCAAGGTCTCATCCTCAAACTGACGAGCATAGATCTAATCCAGAAATTAATATTGAACCCCCACATAGGCCAAAACACGCTTAGAATTTGAAATATCCAACCTGATCATCCTATTGGCTAAGGGCTGAATTTCCAAAGCCAAAGGTCACTCCATAGTAGACAAGAAATCTAGATTACCCATACTCACCCCCTTACGGCTCAAGATATCTGCTACCACATTTGCCTTGCCCAAATGATAGAAATAGAGAGGTCATATTCCTTTAGGAGCTCAATTCAATGGCGCTGCCTCAGATTAGTGTCCCTCTGGCTCATAATATACAAAAACTCATGTGATTAGTGTAGATCTCACTGCGAACTCCATACAGGCAGTACCTCTAGATCGTAAGCACAAAAACTACCGCCACAAACTCTAAGTTTTGAGTGGGGTAGTTATGCTCATGCAACTTAAGCCGCCTCGATGCATAAGCAACAACTCAGTCCTGCTGCATCAATACACAATCCCAACCAACACCGGATGTGTCACAAAATACTGTGAATCCCTCGCCCTCAATCGGAAGAGTCAATATGGGAGTAGTGGTAAGAAACTCCTTGAGCTTCCATAAACTCAGATCATACTCCTAAGACCACTCAAAAGGAACTTCAAGATGAGTCAATCGGGTCAAAGGCACTTTAATAGTAGAGAAGCCCTCCATAAACCGCATATAGTAGTCTACTAATCGAATGAAGTTTCGAATTTCAATAACTAAAGTAGGCCTAACCCAATCACAAATAGCCTCAATCTTCACTGGACCTACCATGATGCCATCCTTGGATACTACGTGCCTCAAGAATGCTACAAAACTCCACTTTGAGAACTGGGCATAAAGCCGCTGATTACTCAAAGTCTGAGCACTATCCTTAAATGTTGCTTATGATCTCTCCTCCTCCGCTAGTATACTAGAATATCATTGATAAACACTATGACGAACTGGGCATAACCTGTGTGGTCAGACTGGTCACAGGTGGAGAGATTGTCCTTCTTCTAAATAGGGTCAAGGAGGTAATAATGGTAGAGCTCAGTCCACAACTTCAGCAGCACCAGCAGGTCGCTAGACTCAGCAGGGTAACTCATCTGGTACAGGTGGCGGTCAGTGCTAAAACAGGTTGTATGCTCTTCAGGCTAGCCAGGATCAGGAAGACTCTCCTGATGTGGTCACTGGTACGTTATAAGTTCTTAACTTAGATGTTTATGCTTTGTAGATCAAGGGGCTACTCTTTCCTTTGTAACTCCTTATATAGTAGTTAAATTCGATGTTAGTCCAGAAACTCTCTCAGAACCCTTCTTAGTCTCTACTCCAGTCTGTGACCCAGTTATAGCTAGACGGGTATACAAAAATTGCCCTGTCACAGTCTCTCAGAAAGTCACCTCAATAGATCTTGTAGAGTTATAAATGGTAGACTTTGATATCATTCTAGGAATGGAATGGTTACATTCTTGTTATGCCTCAGTCGATTGTAGAACTAGGATTGTTCGTTTCCAGTTTCCAGACAAACCAATCTTAGAATGGAAGGGTAGTAGCTTAGCGCCTATGGGTCGATTCATTTCTTACCTTAAGGACAGAAAGATGATTTCCAAGGGGTATATCTATCATCTAGTTTGGGTTAAGGATTCAAGCTCTGAAGCCCCAACTCTTGATTCAGTTCCAGTAGTTAATGAGTTCCCAGAAGTGTTTCCAGAAGATCTTCTCAGATTTCTTCCCAAAAGGGAAATTGACTTTGGAATTGATCTTCTTCCAGATACCCAGCCTATTTCTATTCCTCCTTACCGAATGGCTCCAGTTGAGCTTAAGAAATTTAAAGAGCAGTTGAAAGACCTTCTAGATAAGGGCTTTATCAGACCTAGTATTTCGCCATGGGGTGCACCAGTGTTGTTTGTGAAAAAGAAAGATGGTTCTCTCAGGATGTGCATTGACTATCGGCAGTTGAACAAAGTCACAATCAAGAATTGGTATCCCATCCCTAAGATTGATGACTTGTTTGACAAACTTCAGGGTGCTAGTCATTTTTCGAAGATAGACCTCAGATTCGCTTATCATCAGCTCAAAGTCAGAGGTAGTGACATTCTAAAAACAGCCTTCAGAACTCGGTATGGTCATTATAAATTTATAGTTATGTCATTTGGACTAACCAATGCTCCTGCAAATTTCATGGATTTAATGAACAGGGTATTCAAGCAGTATTTGGACTTGTTCGTTATCATCTTTATTGATGATATCCTCATTTACTCTAGGAATGAGGAAGAACATGCGACTCATTTGAGAGTTGTTCTGCAAACTCTCAAAGATCGCCAGTTGTTTGCTAAATTTAGCAAATGTGAGTTTTGGTTACAATCAGTTGCTTTCCTTGGGCATATAGTATCCAGTGAAGGGATCTGAGTGGATTCTCAGAAAATAAAAGCAGTGAAACAATGGCCCAGACCTACCTCTCCTATAGATATCAGAAGTTTCTTGGGTCTAGCAGGTTATTACAGAAGGTTCGTGGAAGGAGTTTCATCCATAGCTTCTCCATTGACTAAATTGACTCAGAAGAAGGTTAATTTTCAGTGGTCAGATGATTGTGAGAATAGCTTTGCAGAACTGAAAACTAGGTTGACTACAACTTCGGTTTTGACTCTACCAGAGGGTTCAGACGGTTATGTTATCTATTGTGATGCATCCAGAGTCGGCCTAGGTTGTGTGTTGATGCATCGAGGTAAGGTTATAGCTTATTCTTCTAGACAACTTAAGGTACATGAGAAGAATTATCCGATTCATGACCTCGAGCTTTCAGCAGTGGTGTTTGCACTTAAGATTTGGAGACACTACTTATATGGTGTTCACGTAGATGTGTTCACAGACCATAAAAGCCTTCGGTATGTGTTCACCTAGAAAGAGTTGAATCTTCGCCAGAGGAGATGGCTTGAATTCCTCAAGGACTATGACATGAATGTGCTTTACCATCCTAGTAAGGCCAAAGTAGTAGCAGATGCCCTAAGCAGACTATCTATGGATAGTGTAGCACATGTTGAGGAAGAAAGAAAAGAACTAGCAAAGGATGTTCACAGGCTTGCTCGCTTGGGAGTTCGCCTTATGAGCATAACAGATGATGGTGGAACGGTTCAAATGGGTTAGAATCTTCATTGGTAGCGGAGGTTAAGGAAAAGCAAGACATTGATCTGATATTTCTTCAACTAAAGGGTGCAGTTCATCAGCAGAGAGTTGAAGTATTTTCCCAATGGGGAGATGGTGTGCTTCGCTATCAGGGTCGATTATGTGTTCCTAAGGTGGGTGAGTTGAGACAGCAGATTCTTGCAGAAGCCCATAATTCCAGGTATTCTATTCATCCAGGTGCCACTAAGATGTACCGTGATCTGCGGAAAGTCTTTTGGTAGAATGGCATGAAGAGGGAGATAGCAGATTTAGTGTCTAAGTGCCTCAATTATCAGAAAGTGAAGGTAGAACATCAGAAACTAGGGGGTATGACTCAAGAGATCAAAATTCCTACTTGGAAGTGGGAAGTGATCAACTTGGACTACATTACAGGTTTACCTCGTACTCGCAGACAGCATGACTTCATTTGGGTGATAGTAGACAGAGTTACTAAGTTTGCACGCTTTTTGGCTGTTAAGACTACAGACTCGGCGAACGACTACGCCAAGCTTTACATTAATGAGATACTCAGGTTGCATGGGGTTCCTTTTTCTATCAGCTCAGATAGAGGTCCTCAGTTTACCTCTCATTTCTGGAGGTCATTTCATAAATGTCTCGGTACTCAGGTTAATCTTAGCACATCATTTCATCCACAGATGGATGGTCAGGCAGAGCATACCATTCAGACCTTAGAGGGCATGTTGAGATCTTGTGTGATAGATTTCAAGGGCATTTGGGATGATCACCTTCTTCTTATAGAGTTTGCCTACAATAATAGCTACCATTCCAGCATTCAGATGGCCCCTTATGAGGCATTATATGGGCGTAGATGTAGATCTCAAGTTGGTTGGTTTGAAGTGGGTGAAGCAGCCTTGATAGGGCCAGATTCAGTTCATGATGCTATGGAGAAAGTGCAACTTATTAGAGATAGACTTAAGACAGCCCAGAGTCTCCAGAAGTCCTATGCAGATGTAAGGAGAAGGGAATTAGAGTTCCAAGTTGATGATTGGATCTTGTGGGTGATGAGATTTGGCAAGAAAGGGAAGCTCAGTCTCAGATATGTAGGCCCTTACAAGATCTTGAAAAGGGTTGGTAAAGTGGCTTATGAGTTAGAGTTCCCAGCAGAACTAGCAGCAGTGCATCCGGTCTTTCACGTTTCGTTGTTGAAGAGATGTGTGGGTGATCCAGCATCCATAGTACCTTTAGAGAGTGTGGCTGTGAAAGATAGTCTCACTTATGAGGATGTGCCAGTTGAGATTCTTGATCATCAGGTTAGAAGGTTGAGAAACAAAGAAGTCGCTTCAATTAAGGTTTTGTGGAGGAGTCCGTCTGTAGAGGGAGATACTTGGGAAGCAGAAGCAGCCATGAAGGCCAAGTATCCTCACCTCTTTCCTTCCGATTCCATTCCAGCTTGAGGTAATAGTTCCTCTCCAATTTTTCAGTCATTTATGCGCAGATTCAGTCTTAGTATCATGTTCTTTTAGTTTGTACTTGCATTTTCAGCGTATTTGCATGCTTTTGGAACTCAGTTCAGTCAGAAATCAGTTTCTAGAAATTGTGGTAGGGTTTCCAGCTCTTTCTCTCCACATTCAGCTCGTTTAGTCTTCATTCGAGAATGAATGTTCCCAAGGGGAGAGAATGTAACAACCCGTATGCTAGAACTACCATAAATGCAGAATTCCAGAAGTTGTAGGTGCCACCTATGGACCGTAGGGTGACCCACGGACCGTAGGTGGGGTCCGTGGATGGCCACCTGCAGCTCCTACCCAGAAAGTCCAGGGAATTTGGCGAAGGGTAGACCTATGCCAGGACCTACGGACAGTAGGTCAGACCACGGTCCGTGGTCCAGGGCCGTAGGTGAAACCCCAGATTTCAACTCCTAGAACCCCATCGACGGTTGACCAGCACGGACCATCGGTCAGTTCAATCGGTGGCCCCGATAGCTTTTAAGTCAGAGGTCATTTGGTATTTTCCCTATGCGTTGGACCCCTAAACTACGTAGTTTTGGTCAGTTTCAACCTAGAAACTAAATTAGAACTTACCCTAATAAAAAATTAACCAAAAACTTAGAAAACTTAGAACAAAGAAGGAGAAAGAGTCGACCAAGCCCTATTCCAAGAACACAACGAGTTTCCATTAGTTCCAGCCCTGAAATCGAAAGATTTCTCTGTGGAATTTGTCATCAGGTATGTGGGATTTCACTAGTGGGTTTCTTTCTCCCATTAGGTCCCTAGAATTCAGTCAGAATCTTGATTCCCTTGATATTATATGCACTTAGGGTTTCTTGAATGTTAGAAATTGTTGGGTTTTAGCTGCTAGAATGATCCAAATCAGATTATTATGTTGTTACATCAGTTCTTGCATGAAATTGAGAACCCTAGTTGTGTAGATTCATTTAGTTCATAAATTACACATGCTAGGTCAGTTATATTCATAAATACATGCCCCAGTTACGAATATTTCATTATCAATACATCAATGTTGCATTATCAAATTTTGCATGTCAGTATTTTGAGTTATACAGTATTACAGAAATTCAGTCATAATGTGTTATTTACATAATCAGTTGGGAGTAGACTTAATACCGAGTTGGACTAGGGTTCAACGTACCTGAATAGTCCCAGAACTACGTGCCTCGTAGGATGTAAGTCCCCTCTGTGGGAATCATTTTAGTGATCATGCCAGTCATGCCTCTATACCTCTGGCAGGGTATATTGGGTCCTCTGGATGGGGCGTATACATCGGACTCAACATTTAGCTCATATGGTTTTATGTCGGTTATTAGTAGCTCCCTCACAGTCAGATTCTATTGCATTGACCATGTTATCAGTTACAGTCAGATTTCAGTCTCAGCATGTTATAAACTTGGTCATTCCATTCAGTTAGTTCATGTTCAGTATTCTTAGTATAGTACCATGCTTATATCATATCATTGCTCAGTTAAATGCTTTGTTCAGTTATGTTATTATTCAGCTTTACTCTATCCTGCATGCTTAGTACCTTTCAAGTACTGACGCATACTCTGCGCTACATCTTCTCGTGATGTAGGTCCAGGTTCTCAGCTTCCAGATCACGCATAGATCGGTTCCCAATCTTCAGCTCAGCAGTATCTGTGGTGAGTCCTCATTCTTAGAGGAAGACGGACATGTTTCCTTTCAATTTTAGTCTTTAGTTTCAGTTTTGCTAGATTTAGCTGGGGCATGTCCCAGCATTTCTAGTCAGTTAGAGGCTTATTTCAGACATAGTTAGATTCAGCTTTAGCATTTGAGTTCGACTTTTCAGATTTTGTTAAACTCTCAGATTTTCTATAGTCAAATAGTTTTTGGGTATTTCCCATCATTTCATGTTTTAGCTTCCGCACAGTACTTTTCTAATTCAGTTTATTTAGTATGCTTATGTTATGCTAGCAGGGTTAGCTTAGGGTAAATCATGATCCTAGGTCCCGTGTCCACGTCCAGGGGGTAGCCTCGGGGTGTGACACCGTGTGGCCTCAAAAAGATAGGATACGGACGTCTCTGCATTAATTTGTAGTACTATACTAGGTATTAGCTCTGTACAAGTGAGATCGGTGAAACTGGGGCTCTAATACCAACTTTTCATGACCTAGTTTCTCAAGTCATGATGACAATTACTATAACTCACCTGTAGGTAAGGCAACCTATAACTCAGAACAACAAGTAATGGATATAAGGGTAGTAACAGGCAGAATCAATAAACTAACAACAAAATTGAACAATAAGTGGAAGCAAACCGGAATATATATATATATATACAAACACAATAGATCCCTCCCAGAACATAGAAGAAAGAAGTACATAATTGTCTAAACAAAAGAGTACAAGTCCCAAAAGTGGACCCCAAATACAAAGTTTGTCTCAAAATGTAAAAGGCTATCTATATAAAATAATGAAGGAGACAGATAAGTCCAGGATGCCAAGTTCTCACCCTCACCTCTGGTCAAAAGTTGCAACACGGTCGAATGATCAATGCTCATAGCTAGTGCTCAGACCTGTATCACGAAACATATGCATAGTGTAGCATGAGTACCAAAATAATAGGTACTCAGTAGACATCATAGGCTGACTGAGCAGGAAACATAAAGACAATATGAAATGATCCAATCTAAAAGGTAAAGACAAAATGAAATGATCGAATCTATACATAGTAGAGGTCAAAACGGGATTAAAAGAAAACCACACTATAGTATCAATTATAAAATACTAAGTACAACTAAACTAAACCTAACCGGATTCCATAAGCCTAGAACGTACACTTATGCGCAAGTTTAAATAAAACCCGAATGGACCCCATAAGCCCGACATGTACACAAAATAGCTAAAACTACTAAGAATAAAATACGGTGGGTGTAGATCCAACGAAATCGTAAGCCGGATCTCTAACCAAAAGTTACCAATAAGGGTCATTCAGCTAAAGAGTAAACTCCCAGGGGCGTCAGGCCTTAGCCAAAAGTGTGTCAACTCCATAGAGGATAAGCCAGACCTTTAATCTGCGAATAAATAGTGATCAACTCCGTAGAGGATAACAACGTCATGATCAGACCTATAATTTGTGAATAGGAGGGGCCACCGAAGGATCTCATATCAACCATCATCAACATCATCGTGGAACAATGTCCACTCCCAAGTACTCCATATAGTTCTCTGAGCTCGAACCAACTCCAATATAAAGTCATCTAGTGAAGCTTGAAACCTCGAATATCACACACGGGAGCGTAGAAAGAGAAAGAATGGATAGAAGGTCGTCAAAGATAGGTCAACACCTAAACTATGTCTCTTTCTATCACACTCAAGTCTGCTACACAATCCTACAAAGAGCTAAGTCGTCTAAATAGATATAGGAGTAGAAACAAGGCCTAAACGCTCCAAATACCGCAAGCCTATGGAAAGCGCTAGTCTAAGTCTAGACTAAGGCCAAACATGTTCCAATACACAAAAACAACACCAAACAAGACTAACCACAAGATAAGGATAATAACATAACATATCTAGTATGCTTCTAATCACGAAAATACCGAATCAAGCCTAAAACATGATTTCGAAGAAAGGTAACATGATCATCTAGGTACCCGCTGCAAATTCACTCAAATCAATATGAGTTTACATATTCAAGCTCAATATAGAGGAATGAAATTCATAACCTACCTTAAGGTCGACCGCACGCTCCAAATCACTTGTCTTGATCTTTTCCTTTCCTCACAACCTCAGAACGTTGCCACGCTATCAAAAATAGAATCACAACATCCATATGATTGTTTAGACACTAAAATTACTTAAAATGAAGATGAACCAATTTTGTAGTCAAAACAGGACTCATGAGACCCGTACTGAAATTTCTGAAAATGACTCCGTCAAAAGGTACAATCCAGTCCTCCAAACTTTTATCCACAAATGGAACACAATTCGAGGCTTGAAGCATGTTAAATCAACAATATTGATAGATTTGGTATTTAAAGAACAACAAAAAAAGTAAAATAGCCCACAGAACAGAGATAATACCATTGACGAGCCTTCCTCGTCACTCCCCGATCACACACTAACGTATCCCTTAGCTCACTGATCACCCCATACTTCGAATCACTGAATTTGGAGCTAAAATGAGTGAGTAATCGCAACTTGATTTAACACCAAAGTTGATCAAGGTATAGTCTTATTTAAAAACACTAGACCAAAATACTATTCGCTAACATGGACCAGAAGGCCTGCAATATGGAGGCAACACAAGCTTCCCTTCACAAATGCAGGGTACAGGACCCGTGGCCCCGCGAATGGGAAGGGTCAGCAAGCCTGACCTACACGAATGAGGCCAGGCCATGCAAACGTAGAGGCCAGCAACACTCCTCTCTACAAACGCAGCCAAGGGGGCTCGTGAAGGCAAAACTTGCTTGCGCCACCTATGATGCATATCAACTGGTTTTTGGCAAACTTAAAAACTCCAACAGGATGTTTTGATTTTGTTCAGAACCCCATGCACGCAAATGAGATATGTTACCCTATCAAATTTGATATTTTGGACTTAATAGAGCAGTCAAACTTTCATCTGAGGTCGTCTCGACAAAAATGGGTCCCACACCAAATCTCCAGTTTAAGTAAAAATCCATAAGGGGGCTCAAAATTACCCTAGAAGCCTTGGGATCCGCATAAAGAGTTGTTCTAGAACAAACTCGACATTCTAGAGCTAACTGCGCTGATGGAATTATCACATGGGCATGTTTAGAAAGAATGTTGAACAAGGTCAATCTTAGATCAAAACTTCAAAGCTAAAACACCTAATCGCATAAACTCGCACTGAAGCCTTGGGAGTCATGCTGCCATGTCGGTAGCCTAAAATGATGCTTCCGGAGATGATGGAACTGCTAGAATTAGATTCTAAGGTCATTTTCTTAAACTTATGATCGAAATCAGCTGTTCAATGTTTAAAAGCTCCAAAACACATAAATTTACGTAAAACTAATTGAATGACTTAGGTGACCTGATTGTTAGTCCCAATAAGTGATAATCACTTGGGCTTGGTCCATTGGATTCACGGGATAATTCTAGGCCTATGTGAGGTGTTGGTTGAATTTTCAGAGCTCCCGAGCTTATTTTTTCTTTTTTAGGCATTATGTTCATTTTTTGTGACTTTCATGAGTTTTGGGTCTAGGTTGTGTCGGATTGGTGTTTCAAATGGTTCCATTGTGTTCGAAACATGGAGTATGGTCAATTTACATATATGGTTTGTGTGTACGGGGCTCTAAATGAACTCCGAGAGTCCTTTCGATGATTTTTCTGTTAGCTAGTTATTCTGATACCTGGTCTGCCTCGGATTGCGAGAGGTTGATCAGTTTTGTGTACCTCACTTTCGCGAGGAATGGGTCACTTTCAAAGGTCCAAGTGGGATGACCTTCATGATTCTGAAGGGAATGTTTGAGATCACGACCTTCGTGAAAGTGAAGGCTCGTTCGCGAAAGTGAAGGCTGAGTTTTTAGCAGGGTACACTTTTGCGGACCCATGGTTGCTTTTGCGACATCAGGGGGGTTTTTGACCTACCATTTTTGGGGTTTAATCCCCATTTTTAATTTTTTTTCAGCTTATTAAAACCCTTGGATGTGATTTTGAAGTAATTTCTTGTGCTAAATTATTTGCGTAATTTTTTGTGACCCTAAGACTTCATTTCTCTTTGATTATTTATGGATTTTAACATCAAAACTTAGGATTTTGATTGGCAAATGGAAAGGTTTTTTAAGAACTGGAGTTCTAAACTAAAATGGTAATTGTGAACTGTTTTTAATTCATTTTTTCGAAATGGTTTTCACTAATGAGTTCAATAATGCCTTGACTAATATTTTCAAGTAAAGATGTTTGGATTCAAACCTCATTTATGGAATTGGGTTTTTGAGTTGATTTGCCCATTTTTCAAATATATGAATTGGGAGTTGCTATATCCATAATCTTATTGTGATTACTTGATTGAACTAGATTGTGGGGTATTGGATATCATTCGGAAGGGGATGATTCAAGTATTGGATTGACAAATTAATTGCGTTAAGGCAAGTCATCTCTTAAACTTTGTAATCTATTAGAATCGTCTATTTCCTTTTATTGTGTGTGTGTTGGGGAGTAACGAGAATGAGGTGAAGGGTACATTTTTTAACTTGATTTATCTTAATGAATAAAAAGAGATTAAAAAAAAGAAAATGTGTTGATTATAATGCTTTGTGAATTGTCTTGTTGTGGCCTCTATTTGATTGATTGATGAAATATTTGATGGTATAATTGTAGACTTGAATTGCTTGATTTGTTTTTTCTTCCTTATGGTGTGAAATTACTTATATGCATTGATTATTGTACACCATGATAATACAGGTGAAATAAAGTTGAAGGGAAATAGTTTTGGCTAGTGAAATGATATTAAGCCGAAGAGAAATGGTTCCAACTAGTGAAATTATATAAAGCATAAGGAAAATGATTTCGGCTTGTGAAATGATGTAAATCCAAAGGAAAATAGTTCTGGGTAGTGAATTCATATAAAGCCAAAGGAAATGGTTATGGCTAGTAATGTGATATAAAGCCAGAGGGAAATAGTTTCAGCTAGTGATGTGATATAAAGCCAATGGGAAATGGTTCCAGCTAGTGATATTATGCCAACGAAAAATGGTTCTGGCAAGAGATCATTAATGTGATTTAATGTCTTTTTATACTTGTGACTAATCTACTGGTTACTTGTTATTTGTCTACTTGTTACATGTTAATTGACATACTTGATATGTGTTAGTTGTGGTTAAGCCTTGTGAACTCTATGTTGTGAAACTGTTAGGTTAAGTTGGTTTTTCTATGCAGGTTGTAGTTTAAGGAGGTTTAGTTGCGTTGAAAGGAGTATTCAATTTCTAGCTAGTTTTCCTTGTTTATTAGGTTTTTTGTTGAGTACCGTGTTGGTTGTTACTCACTCCTTGCTTTTACACTTGTATAGGTTCTGAGCCTGGTACTGTGTCATTGCTCTTCTTCCTCTTCTTCTTCTTCTTCTTCTTCTTCTTCGGCTTGTTGAAGGAATTTGAGAGGTATTTGCTTGTCATCCTAGCGGGCCCTCTTTTTCTTCATGTTATGTTTTGTTCTATTTTAGAAACAAATACATTGAGACTTGTAATTATTTTTCATTTCCACACTTTAAGCTTTAGTGGCTTGTACACGTGACAACCATGCTTTGGAGTTATAGTAGAATGAATAAATTTTCCGCTTTATCTTATTCTTGTTTTATCTTTCCGTATTTTCTTTCACTTCGTTGGGTTGAGGTTGACTTGTCTTGGTGCAAATATAAAAGTCACATCACGTCCATTTTTGGGTCATGACAATTTTTTACCATTTCTCCTAAATTTTACTGTATTGTGTCACTAGACGCATTTTAAATAACAATAAAAAAGTCTCATTTTGTCATTACACATACACTTTTATAGTAGTTTTATTACATCCTTTACTTTTCTTATAGATTTATTTGATATATAACAACGGAAAATGATATAATCTATCTAAACACAGTATTTCTTAAAATAAGGAAAAGGGTAAAAATTACCCTTGAACTATGCGAAATAGGACACTTATACCCTACGATATATTTTGGGATAAAAAATGTCCCTGTTGTTATCTTAAGAGAACACAAATACCCTTAAGAGTTAACAACACTGATCTGGCACACCACATGACACTAATTCTTCCACCTAAGCTTGCTAATTAAGATACCCACTAATTTTAATCCAATTTATAATCAAAACCCTTACCCATTCTTGTTAGACCAGACCCACTAAAATTAAGAGGCAAATTGTTTAACTCTCTTCATCTTCTTATCTTTCTGTTAGGGTATTTCTCTCAATCTTTGTTCAGATTTTATTTTATTTAGATCTCTCCATAGTCTCTAATTTCATGGTTGTTTATGTTCTATGTGACATGTCTCTGTCTACTACAGATAAAGGAAAAAAAAAATTAATTGAAGAAAAACATTTTATTTGTTCGGAAATCATCTATAGTCTCTAATTGTCTACAGATGAAGGAAAAAAATAAAAGTTAACCACACTAATTTTTATTTTAATTTTCTATAAGATGTCGTGAATGTAAAAATATGTAATATCTACAATATAATTTTATTCCTTATTTCAAGTCTACTGAATTGAATATAAAAATGAGGTGAAAAGATGATGTTAGCCTCATAATTTAGTGGGTCGGGTCTCGCAAGAATATGTTAGGTTTGGATTATAAATTTGGTCAAAATTTAGTGGGTATCCTAGTTGACATGCTTAGGTGGCACAGTTAGTGCCATGTGGTGTGACACATAACTGTTGTCAACTCTTGAGGGTATATTTGTGGTCTTTTAAGATAAGGACAATGTTATTTTTTATCCCAAAATATAACGAAGGGTATAAGTTATCTATTTCACATAGTTGAGAGACAATTTTGACCTTCTTCCCTTAAAACAATATGAAACAATGTTATAACAACCATCCAAATAGAGTGTTACTGTCATTCCACATGAGTAGTGATGACTTATATGCGTCCACCACAAGTCAATGGACCAGGTCTCTTGACTCACCAAGAACAATGCGGAAAGTAATAACTTAAAGTAAAGAATACAGAGTTTATGTGGAAACCCCTTGCTCAAGGGAGGAAAAAACCATGACATGTCTCAAAGGATTTCAACACAACCCTATGAACTTCAATAAGCCATGATTCAGATTACAAAATGTTTGTCACGCCTTGAGCCTACACCCTAGGTGTAGCTAGCACTCGAGAACCATTGTTGGTCTCCAAGCGAACCCTTGGCCTGGCTCAATACTCAGCGGAAGACTTACTCAACAATATAGGAACTCAATACAAAACTTCATCTCATAAGAATATCATAAATGATATAGTTTAGTTTAATATACTCCAATGAACATAAATGTTCAACTCACGGTCTTTAAAACATAAACAAAGGAAATGAGAAAAAGACTCCTCAACTACTACTGTCTATGAAGCCTCTAACAACTATGCTGGAAGTCGGGACAAGACCCACGATATCCTAATAAGACTGAAAGTAAATGTTGAACCCTTCGAAGCAAGTAGGCTCACCAACGAAACTCTGGAACTGCAAGTGGTATCAACGGAGCACCTGTTGATGTACCTGAATACATGTATCTGCATCATGAAACGATTCAGGCCAAATAGCTCAAGACATAGAATGTACGAGCATGCAAGGGGAACTCTAAAGTACAAACATAAGCTTGAACTGGAAAAAAGAAAGAACATACTCACCTCATCTCAACTCAACTCAACTTAATAAAAAAGCAGCAATAAAGATGCAACATCAAGAAAGCTTTTTTAAAACAATAAATAATAACTCAATGTATATAAAAATACAATAATAAACTCTTTTACTCTTAATTGGGAGATTCTCTAACCGACAACCATCACTATGAGCTATGTGATGATACAACGTCTCGCCCACTCTGCCAGAACTGTCCTATAACTTGCCGGAGTATAGGACATCCTCGACTAAGTGGATCCACTCATGTTGGCATACATGGTTTGTGAGGATTTGGAGTTGTCTGAACTCATCCCTATATCGGTGCTCAATACTACTCCCAATCATATATATATAACTCATGCTCATATGTTATAAAGAAAACATACCTCTTCCTCAATTTGAGATAATTACTCAAAAGATTTCTCTTAAAAGAGATGTTGCTCAAAACTCCTCATAAAATCATTTAGAAATCAGTGTTTCTCTCATTTTAATGTAAAATTGTTAACACTTGGGAATACTTAGTTCCCGTATACTCATTTTGAAAAATGAAACTCAACTCTCCTCATTCTCGTACTCAGTTACTCAAGTCTTAAAACAAGTTATAAATAAATGTATAAGACTTTTCAAAATGACTCAAAAGGGTTTCTCAAACTTTACTCTTAATCTTTAATTTAATTTGAAATGAAAATTTAAGAGTTACGATTAGGATATAAGATCTCTGAATAAATTAAGTAGGCTTAGATAGTTGATAATAAGAAACGAGCGAGGACACAATTGGAGAACACTGGCGCAATGCGGAGATGGAATTAAATTTTTGGTCGTAAAATATTTTTGAGACTGAGGACTCCATATCCTCTTGGTGACGCAGAGAAGGGGTGAACATCAGGAAACTAAAATTTAAAAACATCTCCGCGACGCGGACCTAGGCATAATTTTTTTCCCAATCTTTTCTTCCTCTCCCAAACTCGATTCAACTCATACCCACTTCAATTCCATAGTCCAATTTCATGATATTTCACAAACCCAGAACGTTTTCAATGAAACCCACACAAAACTCAATCAAGAGACTCAAGTATTTCGCAAAAACCACACCTCAAGGATTTCAAAGACATCAATCATCAATTAAACTCAAGAACTTCCCAAGAACACAATAATTAACTTCAGGAATAAATTCCTGGGTAAAATTTTACATGATTTGCGTGAAGGCGAACAAACCCAACACTATGGAAGCTTACATACCTCGAAAGAATCAAATTCTTGATTAAAATCCTCAAAGCTCACAAGAATCTTGAACGTTCTTCTCTTCTCCTCTTGAACTCCTCTCAAAAACCCTAAGCGTTTTAGGAATGACTAAAACTGATTCCGATCATTTTAGACCCCTAAAAGATTACCAAAAATGAGCTAGGCTAGTGGGGGTAAGGAAAACACCAAAATACCCCTCCTAAAAATGGATTAATTGCCTTAACTAGACAGGCTACACTTAAACGGGCATATATCCCTCATCCGAACTCAGAATTTAGCAAACTCAGCGGTCTTGGAAAGAGGACTCAAAGATCTTTCATTTGATAGAATATGGGCCACCTAACTCATCCTATAATGAAAGTTATGGTCATTTGAAGTTGACCCAAAACTCATAATTGAAGACTAACTTGCACAAATCTCAAATTGGCTATTTCTAATTTAGTTCTTTCTAAAATTAGCCCTTTCTAAGACCGAGGTGTTACACTCTTGAAACCTAGAAATTAAAATTTTAATTCCTTGTCCCTTTGTAAGAACTATGTTACATAAAAACAAAGAAATACCTCTATTGCCATTACACCAACTACTCAGTCGATATAGACTTCAAGAGCGTCATAGTTAACTCTAGCTACAACCTAAACGCGAACAATGAATAAAACTTGAAATGATCTAATTATTTTATAACACAAGAATAGATCTTATAGTGAATAAGCATAGAACTATATCCTCAAATAATAACTAAATATAGAAGATCACTCAATCAGGTCCCTTGTTGCATATGAGAAGTATTTCTTTAAAGATAATGATTTTTTGTTGTGTAATCCTTCCAATGCAAAAGATAGATAATGTCACTTGTTGAAATGACTAATATAAGTTGGACAAATAACTTGTTGCAACATCATTGGCTGAAAGTACTGATCCTTTGTAGTCGCGCACCAACCATTGTAGTTGTCGTAGTGGTTGCAACTTTTATAGCTGTCACTTTCACATTGCCTGAACCTCTCAGTCTTTTATGGGATTAGGTCCCCTATTTGATTCTGTGGTTTGTTAAATCATCAAAACTTAGAATAACATTTTTTCCTTTTTGATGATGACAAACTATACTGAACATGGTCCCCCTAACACTCAGTTCCCCCTGTCAACATGACCAGGTCTTCATACATACACTAACTGATTCCATAACAAATTATACTTAACTTGTTCCTCCTAACACTCTTTTCCCTGTCAACATGAATAGGCCCTCATACATACACTAGCTGATCCCATAACCTTAACACAATCTTCCCCCTTTTGACATCACAAAAAAAGAGCAGTAAATCAAATAGGAAGTATGCAGTTCAGACAAATTCACGTAGCATGTTTAAGGAATACATTTTGATGAATTTAACATAACTTTAATTTAGAATCACAAGACTAAGGAAGTTTTCTATTTGACTTAGTTTTAGGTGTTTATGACTTTTAAGCACTTTTTAATTTTTAGAAATGTCTGGCAAAGACACAAGATGCTGAAAAGCACTTTACTTTAAGCTTAAAAAGTACGAAAAAAGCTAAATATCAAAATAGTGTTTTGAAAGTAAGTAAAACAATGAGAAGAAAGTAGTAAGAAGAGAGAAGACTTGTTATTCATCTTAAAAGATGAATTTAAAATGAAGAGAACCTCTCTATTTATAGGACAAAATTGATTTGGTCTCAAAGTTAGGGTTCCTAAATTTTCTCTAAAAATAGACATTCACTATATTTATAACACTCCCCCGTTGAATGTCTAATTCATAAATAATGTGCCTCATTAAAAAATTTACCAAAAACTTTTTAAAAAATGAAAAAACTTTAGTGAAGGAAAAAAGTACACATCCAATAATATATATCTAGGCTGCCTCGTTAAAAATCTTACAAGGAAAATCCAGTGGGACAAAACTCATAAGCGAAAAATAGTACAACATGTATTAACTCCCCCTAATGTGAACATCTATCCAAAGAATTGAATCATCGCATTTCAAGCTTGTGCACCATCTTCTTGAAAGTTGTAGTTAGTAGAGAACCAAACACATTAGCCATATCATCACTTTGACAAATCTATTGTACATTGATATCATCATTCTTTGGAGCTCATCTATGTATAAAAACTTTGACGAAATGTGTTTCCTTCTATGTCCTTTTATGAATCTTCCCTTCGAGACCAAAGAATTATGTAAGTTCCTCACTTCAACTTTTTTAAGAAAATAATATATTGCCTTTTGAAAACTCTACAAAATTGTCAATAACATTAAAGCAATCAACTTGCATCTCAATGAGGATCATAAACAAGTTTTCCAAAAACATGCATATGCTTTAGATTTTGAATCATTCAAAAATCTTCATATCAATTTTATCAAGTGACAACATCTATTAAAAGCATGATATCTTCTAATGTCTAGACTGTAAGTCAATTAAGCTTCACGTTTACCAAGATGCATCATTTCACTTTTCATTTGATAAATATTTCTATGTCAACATTCTTTAGGGCATCTCCAACCTTACCCTCTATTTTACTCTCCAAATATAGAGTTCTCTTTTTTTTTTCCAAACAATCAACTCCAATCCAATTCTCTATTTATCACCCCCCGAGCCTACACCCTGGGCGGGACTGGCACTCGAAAACCATTGCTGGCCCCAAGCGAACCCTTGGTCTAGCTTACTACTTAGCGGAAGACTTTACTCAACAAAGATAAACTCATGAAATAAACTTAGAATATTGTAAAGGAAACATTCAACTGGCCAATGAGGCAGCTCAAGTCTTATAACAAAACAACTAAAATGAATAAGACTAATGAACTAATAATGTCTAACAATCTATGAAGCCTCTAATACCATGAGGGATGTCGGGACAAGACCCCCGATCATCCTAACAACTGAAACGACAAACAATGATAAAAGGGATCCTCTGGAAAGTAAGGAGGCTCACCAACAACTTTGAATGCTCAACTGGATCAACGAAGCGCTGGGTGGTGATCCTCGTTAACTGTATCTGCATCATAAAATGATGCACGCCAAATGGCATCAGTATATTGAATGTACGAGCATGTGAGGGGAAATCTAAACAAGATATAAGCTTGAACTGGAATCTGAAAGAAATACTTACCTCATCTATACTCAACTCATGGATACTCAACTCAATGCAGAAATAAAACACAATTAGATGCAGTTTATATAAAGCATTCAAAACAGTAGATAAAATCTCAGAGTATTGGAAAATATAATAATATCTCAGTTGTATACAAAAATAAACTCTGTTGGGAGATTCTCTAACCGACAGCTACCACTATGAGCTATGTGATGATACAACGTCTCGCCCACGCTACTAGAACTGTCCTATACCTTGTCGGGATAAAGAACACCTCAACTAAGTGGATCCACTAAGCTATGCTTAAAAGCATTAAGGAATCATCTAAAAATATCACCCTTTCTACCCACGTTGGCTACATGGTTTATGGAGACTTGAGTTATCTGAACTCGTCTCCATATCAGTGCTTAATACTACTCCCAAAATGTAACTAGCTCATATGTTTAAAAACATAACTCTTTCTCTATGTTTTGAGATTATTACTCAAAATCTATCTCTTAGAAGAGATGGAACTCAAAACTACTCATGAAAACTAATTTAGAAATCAGTGTTTCCTCTCATCTTAAATGTGAAAACATTTACTCTTTGGAAATACTTGGTTACCATATATCATTTTTAAGGAAATGAACTTCACTCTTACTCTTACTCAACTCAATGTTCAAGTCTTAAAACAAGTTTAAAACAATTGTAAAATACTTTTTGAAAAGACTCGAAGAACTGTCAAGACTTGACTCTTAGCTCTACCTTGAATTTGAATTTATGGATTCAAGGTTATGATTCATGTTTATGGATAATTTCTAGATGTTTAGAAGTCATTTAGAGTAGTTATAATCGATATGAAGTGTTACTACACTTTAGAAGGACTCAGACGGGCTAAACAATGAAAAACGGGTGGGGCAGACGTCCCAAGCGCACTACTGGCGCGGGGCGCCAGCCCCTAAAGTTCAGAGACCCCAAAATGGCGCACTGCTGGCGCGCCACCCCAGCCATTCTGGCGAATCTGGGGCGCGCCGCGCCAACCACTCCCCAGGTGGTTCCGATGAATTTTTCAACTCATTTTCTGATCTTAAATCCACTTGATTCGATTTGTTTTCTCAATTTCTCTTTAGATTCGGATACTCAATATATGTTCACAAGAATCTACTCAAAAACGACTCTAAAAATCGACACGATTTTCTTAAGAACTCATCAATCTCATCTTAACTCAAGAACGAAAGCCAATTTCAAAAATACAATTCAAGAACATCAAACCTTCAACTTTCTAAAACAAATTTTACGCTGAAATTAACATGATTGACGCGTGGGTGAACGAACCCAACGCTATGTGAACTCACATACCTCTTTAGGGATCAACCCTTGGGGAAACGACCTTCGATTCCGCAAGAAATCTCCAAGAACGCCTTGACTTTTCTCCTTTTCTCCTCTTCTTGAACTATTCTCAAACCCTAGGCGTTAATTTTGATTGTGTAAATTGAACTAAATCAGTTTAGATTCCTAATTAATTACTAAAAATGAAATAACTTGATTGGGTAAGGAAAAGACCAAAATACCCCTCTTAAATCCGGGTAACTTTCCTTAACTGGACAACCCGACTTCAAACGGGCATATCTCCCTCATACAAGCTCGAAAATTAGCAAACTCAGTGGCGTTGGAAAGAGGATTCCAAGCCCTTTCATTTAATATCTTATAGCCCACCTAACTCATCCGGTACTAAAAGTTATGATCGTTTGAGGTTGACCCAAAACTTATACTTAGCATAACTTGCCAAAATTTCCAAATTTACTCTTTCCAAAAATAGTTCTTTCTAATTCTAGTTCTTTCTATGGCGGGATGTTAAACTGTTTTACTCTCTAAAAGGAATCTTTTTTCTCTCCTCAATATTATATTATTATTTCTATTTCATTCTTATTTTCTTATTTCATAATATAATTTTCTTTCTTTTTTTTTCAAATAATCACTTTGTATGATTTTCATGTAATATAAATTTTTTTCATATTTTTTATTTAATTTAAAATTAATATTTTATTCTAAATTTCTAAATAATATGATAGCAAATAAATTTCATGTAATATACAAATTAGTGGACATAAATTGCAACCAAAATTGTTGTGATAAAATTATTATGCTGTGTATTGTGTTATCTAGTATTTAAATTATTATATTATGTATTGTATTTTTAAATTAAAATTTTCATCTTATCATTTTTAATTTTGTGCATTCATCATAGTGAAAATTAATAATAATATCAAATTATATGAAAGTGACGAAAATTTAAAAAAATAAAATATTATTAATTCGAGAGGAAAATAATATATATTAAATAATATATTTTTTAAAATATTATATTTCATTTAAAAATAATTACGTATATTAAATATTTAACTAATGGTATTATATGTAAAATAACGTGTTAAATATAACATAATAGAAATAATAATAAAATAATCAAAATGTTAAATAGAGAGTGTGAATAGTAGTTCTCCAAATTTTGAGAACTACTATTCAACTCTTTATAAGTGGAGAATAAAGAGTGAAATGGAGAGTCGTTGGAGAGCCCATTCTCTATTTTACTCACCAAATATAGAGAATGGAGAGAAAAATAGAGGTGGGTTGGAGATGGTCTAATTAATAGACTATAGAATTTATATTCTCATAATCTTTTACAATATTGCGCTATGTTGTATCAAAGATATCGTCGCTGAGATATTACGTTGTATCAATTCACAATACGACATAACTTATTGAGATCTCATCACTTCATTATTATTCAGGTATGTACCCCTCTCATGAGGTTTCATGAAGTGTTATGTCATAGACTCTTTAAGAACACATTGCCTCCTTATTATGGTCATTTTGATTCTTTAATCCTCCTCCTTTTTCAAGGATTATTTTATTTATAATCGATTAGTATATCATGCTTCATGCATGTCATAGACTCTATCATTTAGAGATATTCAATAGGAGTACTTTCAACTCTTCATTGTTTCTTATCTCCTCCTTATGTTAGATAAACTAACATACATCCCAATCTATTTAGGAGAATCCTTCTTTGTGCATCATAGTAATTCATTAATCATTTACCGCACATCAAAATTTATTAGATGGAAATTTTTTTGTTCTTCGCCAAATCAATTGATAAAAAAATTGATCATAATTTATTGGTCTGGTGCATGAAATTACTGTCATATGTAATATATTAAATATCAGACAATGAATTTTTGTTCTCATAAGCAGTGATTGACTATTTTATCTGAGTAATTTAATGTCACATCATCTTAGATATTCATCAATATTATCAAGATAAATTGTCTTGATTACATATTCTTAAAGTTGTGCTCTTAACTCAATTATTTTGCACAAACAATTTTGCGAATGTCAAACTGCAGGTTGACAATAAACGCACATGTGATTATCTTATAGATGCATCTATTTATCATTTCACATGACATGTGAATGAGTTCATATTCACCTTTTACACTTTCCAGAATTTAGAATTTTAATCTCAACATTAGTTGATCCAATCAACTTATCATGAGGACAAGCAACAAACAAAATTCTTGAAGATTTTCTAGTTGTTCGATATATGTTGAATATTTAATATTCATATCTTTTTGATGACCAAATTCTTTCATGCCGACTTATAAAATTATTTGTACTAGTAAACTCCAAGTTTACCTTGACATGTGGCTTTTAATTTAGTAAATTTCTGATTTACTATTATATGATTAAATTTTAAATTTAATACTTCGGGAGTAAAATTTTAGATTTATTTTTCTCAATTACTCTACCTCTTTTGGAGGGGAGTCGTGATCCCATCATGATAAAGTGCACATTCGAATTGATAAACTTTATTTTATACTATCACATTCACTTCAGTGATGAACTTATTTAATCTCAATCGATAGGCATTAATCATTAAATGCCTAGGATGAGAACTCTAAAGCGTTATCAAGGCGAATGGACCTAAGTTGATTATCAGGAAATATGCTCATAATCATATTATTTGTTTCAATAATTTTGCAAACATCAAATTGCAAGATGACAATAGGCACACATGAGAGCATCTAGAATAAGCATATGTTAAGACCATAAAGTATCTAAACATCCCTCTAGGTGGGTTACTAGGTTCACAAATATCCTCATATATACGTTCCTACAATGCAAGGGACTCAATCTCAACTTTCGTTGTTCATGATCTATAAGAAAATTCATCATTTAAAAGAATCTTTAGGTTCTTAATGAATGTGCATTTGAATTTTCTAAAATTCTTCTCATCATTATCAAAAGTACTCATTCTTCATTAATGAAACACAATCATCTAAGCGTATCAAATTATGATAACTTAGTACCTCATTCCACATTCATGTGCATTATTCAATCACTTGGCTTTTTTCAGACATATAATGCACTGCTATCACATTAACTTTAGGGAATGGAACAGTCTCAATGTGATAAGTTTCATGACTAATTTTCATCAAAAATACATTGTTTGCTTTAATAGTCAATATATTGTCAATATAATGCATTGGAACTTGAATCCCATATCTTACCCATATAAAGGGGTCTTAGGCCATAAATTAATGGGACTTGAATCCAACATGGTCATCAAAATTCAAATATGATGTCTTACCCTCTTGGTGAGATTGGACATGAACCATTATCTTACCCTCTTGGTACGATTAGACATGAATCCATCGTCCTACCCTTTTAATAAGATGGAACTTGAATCCGTCATCTTATTCTCAATCATTAACATGATAGACCAAAGTGCAATAGCATTCTTTGATAAAAGTACCTTGTGAATCTACTTTAAAAGCATGTTCTTTCTTTCACACGCCTCAATTAAGCAAATTTATGGAAGTACAAAATAAAAGATTATGTATGCTGCTTTTAAATAACTCCATCACAAGAATAAACCATCATCAATTTGCCCGGTTATGATGTGTTATGCCTCACTAAATTACATTAGACAATTAGCACAACTTAAACGATACTGATAAATGCCTCTAGCAACAATATTGGTCAATGTGAATATATTTAACCACTCTGTATATCATGCAATTTCAATAATCTTAAAATAATATAACCCAAAAAGACACTTCCTCGTATTTTATATTTTTCATTGGAGCCAATTAAATTGCAAAATTAAATAAAAAGGCTAAAGAACAGAATACCTCACATCTCCATATTTTTACAATATGGTCAACCATCCATGCCCCTACTTTCCGCTTATGTGACTTACCAAGGAGAAAAAATTATTGCTCTTTAGTGCTCTTAAACCTTTTCAGACTTAGGATTGTTTAGTTAGAGTCTCGTGCTAATAACATGTTATAAAACTATGTAAAACAATGAGAAAAAAGTAAGAACAAGATAGAAGACTTATTATTTCTCTTGAGAGATGAATTTACAATGATGAGATCCCCTCTGTTTAAAGGAGAAATTGACTTGGTCCCAAAGTTAGGGTTCCTAAATTTTCTCTAAAAAATACACATTCATTATATTTATAACAAGTAGATAGGTACTTACTAGCTACCTACATTTGATTTTTGGCTTTTAACTTTTAAGTCATCTCTTAAAGAAAGTTTTTTCAAACACCTCCAAAAAAGTCTTCTTTAATTTCTTAAACTTTGTACCAATCAAATTAGGTCATTCTTTTTAAAAAGGAGCGAGTATTTTCTTTAACTATATTTCTAAATTAGCTTGTTATATATATATATATATATATATATATAGGGGCGGATCTAAGATTTTAAGGTTGTGAGTGCTGCGAAAGTGGCGGAATCAAAATATAAAAAAGGCATGTTAACTGTGAGATTTGAACTCAGGCTCAACAACAATAAAAGAACCTTAAGCACCCACCCAAGACCCAATAGACAAAACAAATTATTTGTTCATTGGGTGCTCTATGTTAAATTTATACAAATATCTCTTAATTTCTACATATATATATATATATATATATATATATATTCGAGACAAGGTTAATAGGTGCTCGAGCACCCGGCGGACTCGATGTGGGTCCGCCCCTATATATATATATATATATCACTCCACTCACGGCAGAGCATTTCCATTCACACTACATTTTATTTTCCACTCACCAGCACACATTACAAACAAAAATACACACACCATTACATACTCACGGACAGCAACACCCAAAAACAACAACCTCACATCACTTCCCCTTAACCCTCATTATCTCACGACATAAAAGGTAACACTTAATTTTCTGTAACACCTCGGAATTAGAAAGAGCTAAATTTTGAAAGAACTAATTTGGAAAGAGTAAATTTGAGATTTGCTCAAGTTAAGCTTAAGTTGTGAGTTTTGGGTCAACTTCAAACGACCATAACTTTCAGTAGAGGATGAGTAAGGTGGCCCAAAAGATATCAAATGAAAGGTCTTGAAATCCTCTTTCCAACGCCACCGAGTTTGCTATGTTTCAAGTTTGGATGAGGGAGATATGCCCGTTTGAAATCAGCCTGTCCAGTTAAGAAAAGTTACCCGAATTAATGAGGGGTATTTCGATCTTTTCATTACCCCATAAGCATTAAACGTGTTTAGGAGTATTTTAGGGGTCTAAACTGATTTGATTCAGTTTTCACAAATCCTAAATACGCTTAGGATTTTAGAGAGGAGTTCAAGAGAAGAGAAAGAAAGGAAAAGATTCAAGCGCTCAAGGGTTTCTTGCAATCTTCGAGGGGTTTTCGCCAAGGATTCGATCCTAATGAGGAATGTAAGCTCTCATAGTGTTGGGTTCATTACCCACACGCCAATCATGTGATTCTAAAGCCGACATTTCATTCTAGAGGTTGAATGATTTGAGTTCTTGATGAGTTGCTTGAAGTTTCGTTCTTAAATCGTTAATGATGAGTTCTTAAGATGAATGTTAGGAGTTTGAGGGTTGTTTTGAGTATATTTTTGTGTACTTATGTTAGGTATTCTAATCGAAGTGAGTTGGAAATAAACCATTCAATTCTAGGTGAATTAGGGCCAAAAATCGAAGAAGAAAATTTATCGGGAAGTTCTAGGGAGAGGCGAGAGCGGCGCGCCCCAGATGCGCCAGGGGAGCGCCAGCAGTGCACCACATTTGAGTCTCTAAAGTTCAGGGGCTGGCGTCCCGCGCCAGCAGTGCGCCAGGGTCATCTGTCCCCACCCTTTTTCCGTTGTTTCCTCCGTCTGAGTCCTCTTAAAGTGTACTTTCACTCCCTTATGATTCTAACTACTCTAAACTACATCTAAACATAGAGAGATCCTTCATAACATGAATCATAACCATGAATTCATAATTTAAATTCAAGGTATAGTTAAGAGTAAAGTCTTGAGAGTTCTTTCGAGTAATTTTGAGAAGTCTTTTACAATCTTTAAAAAAAACTTGCTTTAAGACTTGAGTACTTGAGTTGAGGATGAGGAGAGTTGAGTTTCATTTGTCAAAATAAATATATAGGGACTAAGTATCCCCAAGAGTAAATGTTTTTACATTTAAAAGTAGAGAAAACATCGATTTCCAAATGAGTTCATGAGGAGTTTTTGAGTATGATCTCTTTTAAGAGAACCTTTTTGAGTAATAATCTCAAAGCTTGAGGATGGGGAAATGTTTTTAAACATATGAGCTGAGTTATATTTTGGGAGTAGTATTGAGCACCGATATGGGGACATGTTCAAACAAACTCAAAGTTCTCATAAACTATGTAGCCAACGAGGGTAGAAAGGGTCATAATTTTTAGATGATTCCTTATTGATTTTTAGCATAGCTTAGTGGATCCACTTAGTTGAGGATATCTTATACTCCGGCAAGGTATAGGACAGTTCTGGAAGCGTGGGCGACACATTGTATCATCACATAGCTCATAGTGATGGTTGTCGGTTAGAGAATTTCTCAAATTTAGTTATTTTGTATTTTTCCATACAAACTGAGTTATTATTATATTTTTAAATACATTGAGTTGTTATCTACTGTTTTAAATACTTTATATAAACTGCACCTTTATGGTTGGTTTATACTGTATTGAGTTGAGTATCCATGAGTTGAGGTTGAGTTGAGTAGATTTGAGGTGAGTATGTTTCCTTATTTCCAAAGTTCAAGATTTTATGTTATGTTCAGTGTTCTCCTTACATGATCGTACATTCAATGTACTAATGCCATTTGGCCTACATCGTTTCATGATGCAGATACAGGAGATCAGGATCACCAACAAGTGCTTCATTGATGTAATGACCTGTTCCCATCGTTATGAAAAACCCAATGGGGAAAGAATTTGGGCTAGAAAACTTTTGAGTAGTGACTTGGGAATTGCTAGCCTAGTCCAGATTTGGATGAAATCTGAGTCAGGTGAGGTCTAGGGAAATATGGAAATGAATGAGAGAATTAATTATAAAAATGATCACATGAGTGGATAGCCAAGACGTTAAGGAGCGCGTACAAATTTACAAAATCGAATTCGGGCGAGTAGAACTCCCGAAACAGATCATAGCATGAACGGGTAGTTTTTGAACGTCAAGGGTGGAAGGTGTGTTGTGAAATGGGAGTTTGGAACTCCAAATTTTACATGTTGTCTCTGTGCAAGCTGTCGGGGAGGGATTAATCCCGCTAGGGCGGGGCTGCTGTGGCAGGTAGGGTCCCGCTGTGGCGCGATAGTCACTACTCAAATCGGGTAAAAACCCCAAAAACGTTATTTTCTGCAAACGTTCATTCTTGAGAGGTAAGAGACGATCCAGGGCAAGTTCTTGACAGATTTCCACTACTTCTAGCGCTAAAGGTAAGATAATTATTCCCCTAATCCATTTTTCAATCCGTAGAACCTAGATTCTTGGGTAATTATCATTGGAGGAGGGTTTTGACCTGAAGTTAATGGGGGAAAAACCCTAATTGAACATTAGGATCTTGGGTTTGGCCATGTATAGATATATTGATTATTATCCAGGTAAATTAGGCCTTGTTTATTGATCCTTGCGTTAATTAATTATTTTTAGACCAAGAACAAGCTGAACGAATCCGGAAAGGGAAGGCTCAAGTGTCTTAGGAGGATTCAAGCTTGGTTTTGAGGTAGGTGATTGTTTTATTTCCTATTTGTGTTATATATGTAGGTTAATTGCTTCATTGTATGCATGCATGTATATGAATAGGGAAATGCGAATCAAATCCAATGGAAATGAGTATGTGTATTGCATGCCATGAACCTAATACTTGATTGTATAATTAGGAGTAATGTTCATTATGGGTGTGATTGTGATTTTGGTTATGCTGATTTGATCGGGAGTCACGTTCCGACACATATATTAGATCGGGTGTCACATTTCGACACATATATTGGATCGGGTGTTACGTTCCGACATATATATATTGGATCGGGTGTCACGTTCCGACACACTAACAGTTTGGGTGTGGGTTCCATGAGAGGACTATTGTGCTTATTACATTCATGTCTATTGTCGTTAATATTGGGAACTGTATGTTGCTCTTTAAATGATAATTGATCTATGTATTTTATATATGTGTGTTTACTGTCTTGTGATTGCTTGCCTATGTTTTGCTTACTGGAATAGCCGCGTGATCATACCAGTACATTATGGTTTGTTTACTGATACTGCAATTGCTCATTCTCTGTTGAGTACAGGGCATCTTCAGGCAGTTAATAGTAGAACTAAGCTAGGAGATCAGTGATCGAGACCGAATTCAAGGGTGAGCCAGTTCTTTCAAGCTGCCATGGGTCCTCTATTGTTTAGTCCATTCTTTTCGGACTCAGACTTTCTAAGTAGAATTACTCGTATGTTTAGTTTTGGGTTTCGACCCATTCTCTTAGACTTGTTGGTTAGTAGTTTTGGTACAATGACTTTCAGTTCTAGGGGTTAACTTCCGTAATAGTTTGTTAGTTGTTTTTGTTGAACTTTCGGAGTTTATGGGAACTCCGTATTTCTTAGTCATTTAAACCTGCTTCTGTATCTTTAAATGCTTAGTTTTTGGTTAAGTTGCTTATCGGGTTGTAGTAATGGTTCTTCCATCGGAGGGTTAGTGTAGGTGCCAATCACGACGGTCTGGGTCGTGATAAAGTTGGTATCAGAGCCCTAGGTTCGTTAATCTTCTTGTACCAAAACAAGTCTAGTAGAGTCTTGTGGAACGGTACGAAGACGTCTGTATTTTTCTTCGAGAGGATCCAGGACTTTAGTAAATCTCTTTGTTTTTCTTCTTTCGTGCAATGACTTGATTTCAATTGGTATCTGGCGATCCAAATTGATATCTAATATTCTTCCCTCTTCTGTACGAAGATGGTTAACACACGTTTCAATGGGGTCAGGCCCGTAGCTCCCGTCTATGAGCCAGCCGAGGAGTCCGCAGTAAGAGGCCGTGGTCGAGGCAGGGGTAGAGGAAGAGGAAGTGGCAGAGGCCGAGGAAGGGTAGCACCTGCCAGGGGCGAAGCTCCAGGTTAGAATGCTCCCAGAGAAGAGGCCCCTCCTGCACATCATGAAGAGGTAGAGAAGAATGTGGAGGTCGAAGATGAGGAGGATGTTAGACTAGAGGGGGATGTGCAGGCAGAGGCTACATGTATTCCTCCCTTAGACCCAGTGTTAGCTCAACAGATCATGTCTTTTCTAAAGGGATTGGTCGGCCCGGGAGTCTTTCCTACAGTGCAAGCGGCCCAACCTCCCGTCAATGCCCCCATAGCTACTACTGTTCCCAGGGTAGGTGGAGCATTAGGCACTGATGCCTTTTTCCATCCCCTATTGGGTCTTGTGATGACTGGTAATGAGCATGAGATGCTGACTAAGTTTATGAAGCTAAAGTCGCCTGTGTTCCATGGTTCTTAGAATGAGGACACCTATGAGTTTATTTTGCATTGCTATGAGAGGCTTCACAAGTTAGGTATTGTACAACAGCATGAGGTAGAGTTTGTGACCTTCCAACTTCAGGGTGAGGCTAAACAGTGGTGGAGGGCCTATGTGGAATGCAGATCATCAGTTTTACCCCCACTCACTTGGACGCAGTTTCATGCTCTATTTCTGGAAAAGTATATGCCCCGGACTTTGAGAGATCGTAAGAAAGATGAGTTCATGGCTTTGGAGCAGGGGGTATAACTGTAGCTGCTTATGAGGCTAAGTTCCATGCCTTGTCTAGATATGCTACACAATTGGTAACTACAGAGGATGAGAGTATTCGTCTATTTGTGAAAGGATTGAACCCCAAATTACAGGTATTGTGTGTTCACATGACTTCTGCAGGAAAAAGTTTTAATGAGGTGACCGACTTTGTGAAGAAAGTAGAGGGAGTTCGACGTGATGGGCAGGCTAAAGATATGGCTAAGAAGCCCAAGAGCACAGGTAACTTCCATGGTTCCTACTCCAGATATTCAGGTGGGCCAACACTTACAGCCCGGCCAATTCAGTCAGCCTTGCCCGCTTATACAGGTGGTTACTCCGGAACTCCACTACAAAATTTTATTCAGGATAGCCAGGGAGCCACACCTTCGGCTAGCGGTAGGCTGTCTTTTGATCGTAGTTGCTATAATTGTGGAGAGCCTGGGCATATGAGGAGAGATTGTCCCCATCCTCGCAGCAGCAGACTAGAGCAGTGGTACCTGCGGGTAACAGTAATAATGGTAGAGGACATCTACAATGTGGGCGAGGAGGGAATCAGCGAGGCCGTGGAGGTCGGGGAAATGGTAATGCAGGTAGAGGAGTAGTGCAGCCAGGTAAGAGGTTTCCCGTCAAGATGACAGGGCTCAGTTTTATGCCTTTTCGGGCAATACCGAGGAGGAGACATATGATGTAGTGATCACATGTACTATTCTAGTCTGAGACCGGATGGCTAATGTGTTGTTTGATCCGGGTTCTACTTTTTCATATGTGTCAGTTCAGTTTGCCTTGGGATTTGATGCGGTTTGTGATGTACTTGATGCCCCCATCCATGTTTCTACCCTAGTTGGAGAGTATATCATAGTCACCCATGTTTATCATGCTTGTCCTGTTATGTTTATGGGTTTCAAAACTTGGGCTGATTTGATTATTTTGGATATGACTAACTTTGATATAATCTTAGGCATCACTTGGTTGTCCCCCTATCATATTGTGTTTAATTGTAATACTAAGTCTGTAACTCTAGGGATTCCGGGAAGGGAAAAGTTAGAGTGGGAATGGGTGTACAAGCCTAAGCCAGCTAAGGTCATATCTTTCATTCAGGCTAGAAAATTGGTGGGGCAGGGTTGTTTGGTGTTTTTGGCTCATACTCGGGATGTTGATGTTGAGTCTCCCTCTATTGAGTCTATTCCTGTAGTGTCTGAATTCAAGGAAGTGTTTCCTACCGATTTGCCTGGTATGCCTCTGGATATAGATATAGATTTCTGTATTGACTTGGAACCTGGTACTCACCTTATCTCCATTCCTCCTTATCGAATGGCCCTGGTGGAATTAAGAGAGCTTAAAGCTCAAATCTAGGATCTTTTGGATAAAGGGTTCATCCGTCCTAGTGCCTCCCCTTTGAGTGCTCCTGTCTTGTTTGTTAAGAAAGAAAATGGTAGTATGATAGTTTGCATAGACTATCGACAGTTGAATAGGGTCACCATTCGAAATAAGTATCCATTGCCTCGGATAAACGACCTTTTTGACCAGTTGCAGGGTGTATCCATTTTCTCTAAAATTGATCTAAGGTCTGGTTACCATCAGTTAAAGATTAGGCCTGAGGATGTACCAAAAACGGCATTCAGGACCACCCGCTATGGGCACTATGAATTTTTAGTGATGTCGTTTGGATTGACCAATGCACCTGCAGCTTTCATGATTTTGATGAATTGTGTGTTCAAACCATTTCTGGATTCTTTTGTTATAGTCTTTATTGACGACATTTTGGTTTATTCGAAGTGTAAGTAAGAGCATGCCGACCATCTTCGGATTGTTTTGGGTGTACTTGGGAAACATAAGTTGTATGCCAAATTTTCCAAGTGTGAGTTCTGGTTGACTTTAGTTGCCTTTTTGGGGCATATTGTTTCAAGGGAAGGGGTAATGGTAGATCCCCAAAATATCGAAGCAGTCTAGAATTGGGTCCGACCTAGTTCTGTGACTGAAATTAGGAGTTTTTTGGGGCTCGCCAGCTACTATCGTCAGTTTGTGAAGAATTTTGCTTCCATCACCACGCATTTGACGAGGCTAACCAAAAAGGAGGTACCTTTCGAGTGGACTGACAAATGTGAAGAGAGCTTTCAAAAGCTCAAGTCTCTTCTGACCACGACACCTATTTTGGCACTACCGGTGGAAGGTAAGGATTTCATTGTTTATTGTGATGCTTCACATTCGGGCTTGGGTGCTGTGTTGATGCAGGATAAGAATATCATAGCATATGCATCGCGGCAATTGAAGGTGCATGAGCGAAATTAACCGACACATGATTTAAAGTTGGCAGCGGTGGTGTTCGCTCTCAAGTTCTGGCGGCATTACCTTTATGGTGTCAAGTGTGAGGTATTTACTGACCATCGTAACCTACAACATGTATTCACTCAGAAGGACCTGAATCTGAGGCAGCGAAGGTGGATGAAGTTACTCAAGGATTATGATGTTACCATCTAGTATCATTCGGGTAAGGCTAACGTAGTGGCAGACGCTTAAACCGAAAGGGCGGTGAGTATGAGTAGTCTAGCTTTCTTGGGTGTATCAAAGAGACCTTTGGCCAAGGAAATTCAAACCTTGAATTCTAAGTTCATGCAATTGGGCATCTCAGAGAAAGGTGGGCTGTTAGCTAGAATTGAGTTTAGGCCCACATTCATTGAGGAGATCCAGGCCAAACAGTTTGAGCATGAGAGTTTGAATGAGCTCACAAAGAAGACAGTGTCTGGCAAGGCACAAGATGTGACTCTTGATGCGGGGGGTGTGCTCAGTTTTAAAGGAAGAATTTGTGTTCCTCGAGTGGATGACTTGATTCAGAAGATGTTGACAGAATCCCACGGTTCGCGGTATTCCATTCATCCAGGTGTGACCAAGATGTACCGAGATTTGAAACGACTTTATTGGTCGCCTGGCATGAAGAAAGACATAGCCGAGTTTGTGGCTAATTGCCACAACTGTCAACAGGTAAAGTATGAGCACCAAAGGCCTGCAGGGTTGCTTCAGCAAATGCCAATTCCGAAATGGAAGTGGGAAAGGATAGCCATGGATTTCGTGGTTGGTCTCCCCAAGACCTTGGGAAAGTTTGACTCTATTTGGTTAGTGGTTGACAGACTGACTAAGTCAGCTTACTTCATTCCAGTCAGAGTAGCCTATAATGTGCAGTAGTTGGCTAAGGTGTATGTGAAAGAGATAGTGAGGCTGCACGGAGTGCCCCTTTCTATCATTTCGGATAGTGGTACGCAGTTCACATCCAAGTTAAGGGAAGATTGCATGAGAAGTAGGGCACTCAACTCACTTTTAGCACAGCCTTCCATCCACAGACGGATGGGAAGTCATAGAGGACAATTCAAGTGTTAGAGGACATGTTGAGGGCACGTGTGATTGACGAGGACATTGGGACAAGTTCTTGCCCTTGTGTGAGTTCTCCTATAATAACAATTACCACTCCAGCATTGACATGGCACCATTCGAGACACTTTATGGGAGGGGATGTAGATCACCCATAGGATGGTTTGAGGCTGGAGATGTGAAACCTTTGGGGTTGATTTGGTGAAGGATGCTCATGATAAAGTAAGAAGCATCCAAGCTAAGCTTCTAGCAGCCCAGAGTCGACAGAAAAAGTATGTAGACCGTAAGGTAAGAGACAAGGCATTTCAGGCCGGTAAATATGTCCTTCTTAAAGTGTCACCCATAAAAGGGGTGATGAGATTTGGCAAGAAGGGTAAGCTTAGTCCTCGATACATTGGACCATTTGAGCTTCTTGACTGTGTAGGGCCAGTGGCTTATAGGATGGCTTTACCTCCTAGCTTATCTGGAGTCCAACCAGTGTTTCATGTGTCCATGTTGAAGAAGTATCACGGGGATGGGGACTACATCATAAAATGGGACTCAGTTTTTTTACATAAACATCTTCAATATGAGGAGGAACCGGTTGCAATTATTGATCGCAATATCCGGAAGCTGAGGACCAAGGAGATAAAGTCCGTTAAAGTTCAATGGAAGCATCGTCCGGTTAAAGAAGCTACTTGGGAAACCGAGAAGGACATGCGAGACAAGAATCCCCAGTTGTTCAACAATTCAGGTACTACTCTACTATTACTTTAGCAAGTTTTTCCTAGTTTATCACTCTGGGAAGAATGATGGGTAAACTGGTATCTATTGTAACGACTTGTTCCCGTTGTTATGGAAAAGCCAATGGGAAAAGAATTTGGGCCAGAAAACTTTTAAGTAGTGACTTGGGAATTGCTAGCCTAGTCCAGATTTGGACAAAATCTGATTCAGCTGAGGTCTAGGGAAATCTGGTAATGAATGAGAAGTTAATTATGAATTTGATCACATGAGTGGATAGCCAAGACGTTAAGGAGCCAGTACGGCTCTACGGAATCGAATTCGGGCGAGTAGAACTCTTGAAACTGGTCTTAGCGTGAACGGGTAGTTTTTAAACGTCAAGGGTGGAAGGTGTGTTGTGAAATGGGAGTTTGGAACTCCAAATCCAACTTTTTGTCTCCGTGCAAGCCGTCGGGGCAGGATTAATCCCGCCAGGGCGGGGCCGCTGTGGCAGGTTGGGTCCCTCTTTAGCGGGACAGTCGCGACTTAAATCAGGTAAAAACCCTAAAAATGTTATTTTCTACAAACCTTCCTTCTTGAGATCTAAGAAATGACCCAGGGCTAGTTCTTGATGGTTTTCCACCACTTCTAGCGCTAAAGGTAAGATTATTACTCCCCTAATCCATTTTTTGATTCGTAGAACTTAGATTCTTGGGTAATTATCATTGGGGGAGGGTTTTGACCTGAAGTTAATGGTGGGAAAAGCCCTAATTAAACAGTAGGATCTTGGTCTTGGCCATGGATAGATAGATTGATTATTATCCGGGTAAATTAGGCCTTGTTTATTGATCCTTACGTTAATTGATTGTTTTTAGACCAAGAACAAGCTAAACGAATCCGGAAATGGAAGGTTCAAGTATGTTAGGAGGATTCAAGCTTGGTTTCGAGGTAGGTGATGGTTTGATTTCCTGTTTGTGTGATATATGTCGGTTAATTGCTTCATTGTATGCATGCATGTATGTGAATAGGGAAATGTGAATCAAATCCAATGGAAATGAGTATGTGTGAACGATTGCATGCCATAAACCTAATACTTGATTATATGATTAGGAGTAATGTTCATTATGGGTGTGATTGTGATTGTGGTCGTGTTGATTGGATTGGGTGTCACGTTCTGACACATATATTGGATCGGGTGTCATGTCCCACACATTTATTGGATCGGGTGTCACGTTCCGACACATATATTGGATCGGGTGTCACGTTCCGACACACTAACAGTTTGGGTGTGGGTTCCATGAGAGGACCATTGTGATTATTACATTCATGTCTATTATCGTTGATATTGGGAACTGTATGTTGATCTTGAAATGATAAATTATCTATGTATTCTGTATATATGTGTGTTTACTGTGTTGTGATTGCTTGCCTATGGTTTGCTTACTAGAATAGCCGCGTGATCTTACCAGTACACTGTGGTTTGTGTACTGATACGACACTTGCTCGTAATTTGTTGAGTACAGGGCATCTTCAGGCGGCTACTGATAGACCTCAGCTAGGAGATCAGTGATCGAGACCTAATTCAAGGGTGAGCCAGTTCTTTCAGGCTGCCATGGGTCCTCTATTGATTAGTCCATTCTTTTTGGACTTAGACTTTCTAATTAGAATTACTCGTATGTTTAGTTTTGGGTTTGGACCCATTCTCTTAGACTTGTTGGGTAGTAGTTTTTGTACAATGACTTTTAGTTCTAGGGGTTAACTTCCGCAATAGTTTGTTAGTTCTTTTTGTTGAACTTCCGGAGTTTATGGGAACTCCGTATTTCTTAGTAGTTTAAACCTACTTCCGAATCTTTAAATACTTAGTTTTTGGTGAAGTTGCTTAGTCGGGTTGTAGTAATTGTTCTCCCACCAGAGGGTTAGTGTGGGTGCCAATCACGATGGTCTGGGTCGTGATAGTTGATACCACTTGCAGTTCCAAAGTTGTTTGGTGAGCCTCCTTGCTTCCGGAGGATCCCTTATTTATTATTTCAGTTTTGTTAGGATGATCGGGGTCTTGTCCCGACATCCCTTATAGTATTAGAGGTTTCATAGATAGACAGTAGCAGTTGAGAAGTCTAATTCATTTTCTATTGTTAATGTTCTAGACTTAAGTTGCCCTTGTGGCCAGTTTGAATATTTTTAAATGTTCTATGTTTAGTATTTGAGACATTTTAGTTAAAACTTTATATTTGAGTTTATCTAATGTTGAGTAAGTCTTCCCGCTGAGAGTTGAGCCAGGCCAAGGGTTTGGTTGGGGCCAGCAATGGTTCTCGAGTGCCGGCCACGTCCAGGGTGTAGGCTCGGGGTCTGACAAACTTGGTATCGGAGCATAAAGTTCAAGAGTCCTAGGGCGTCTATGAAGCCGTGTCTATAGAGTCCTAGTTATCGGTGTGAAGCGCCCCACATCTATAATTAGGAGGCTACGACATTTAGGAACTATCTCACTTCTTTCATACTCTTTTCTTGTGATAGAGTTCAACTCTATAAAGTTTCTTTCTTATTCGTGTTTGCGTGTATCTTTTAGATCATGCCTCCACGAAGGGCTATATGAGGTCGTCTGCTAGGAGAAATGTTGATCCTCAGGATCAAGATGTCCCCAATGCACCAGAAGTGCAACCCCAAGGAGAGGTCACTAATATGGAGTTCCGGGATGCTATCTGGATGTTGAGTCATGTTGTGGCCTACCAAGCTGGGCAAAAAAGAGAGAATCGACAGGATGTGGATGATACATCCAGGATCTGTGAGTTCTTGAGGATGAATCCTCCCGAATTCACCGGTTCAAATGTCACTGAGGATCCGGAAAAACTTTGTGGAAGAGTTGCAGAAGGTGTTTGAGGTTATGCATGTTGTTGATGTTGAGCGTGTGGAACTAGCTGCATAACAACTCAACGGTGTTTCTAGGATGTGGTATGACCAATGGAAAAAGAGTAGAGTTGAAGGAGCACCAATTGTGGGATGGGCTGTGTTTGAAGGTGCCTTCATGAGGCGTTTCTTTCCCCGTGAGGTGAGAGAGGCAAAGCTAAGAGAGTTCCTTACTCTTAAGCATAAATCCATGAGTGTGCATGAGTACATCCTGATGTTCACTCAACTATCCTGTTATGCTCCGGAGATGGTTACTGATATGAGAAGCAGGATGAGCTTGTTTGTATCTGGGTTATCTCGCTTGTCAAGCAAAGAGGGTAAGGAAGCTATGTTGATGGGGGACATGGACATAGCAAGGCTTATAACCATGTGCAGCAGATTGAGGAGGATAAGCTGAGAGATAGAGAAGTGCTCCAGAACAAGAAGGCTAAGATAACAGGAAATGAGTCCGGGCAGCAAAAGAGTAATTCGAATCGGTTATATTTCCAACAAAAGCAAAATGGACATGCTCCATCATCTGCTAGTGCACCTGCACAAAGGAACAAAGGTGAGTTTAAGAATCAGAATTCTCAGAACTTTAGAGTTAGACTTGCATAATCTCAAGGTAGTGTGGCACAAGGAGGTAATTGGACTCCTACATGTGTTAAGTGTGGTAGGAACCACCAAGGAGCATGTCGTAATGGCTCCACGGGTTGTTTCAAGTGTTGTCAGACTGGTCACTTCATGAGAGACTTCCCTAAAAACATCCAGGGTAGTGGTAATGGGGGCAATAGAGCCCATTCTTCTTCAGCAGCTCCGCCTAACAGAGCTGCACCTAGAGGAGCTACTTCAAGGACAGGCGGAGGAGCAAATCCTCTGTATGCTATCACCAGTCGCCAAGAGCAAGAGAATTCACCTAATGTTGTCACTGGTATGATCAAATTCTTTCCTTTTGATGTATATGCATTGCTAGATCTAGGTGCAAGTCTATCTTTTGTGACTCCATATATTGCTATGAGGCTCGATATTATTCCTGAACAACTTCTTGAGCCCTTCAGTGTTTCCACACCTGTTGGTGAGTCTATTCTAGCTGAGAGAGTTTATCGTGATTGTACCATTTCTGTCAATCACAAGGACACCATGGCTGACTTAGTTGAGCTAGGTATGGTGCACTTTGATGTTATTCTAGGTATGGACTGGCTTTATGCCTGTTATGCCTTACTTGATTGTAGAACTTGAGTAGTTAAGTTTCAGTTTCCTAATGATCCTGTTATACAGTAGAGGAGTTGATCAGCAGTGCCTAAGGGTTGTTTTATTTCGTACCTTAAGGCGAGAAAGTTAGTTTCTTAGGGGTGCATCAATCACATAGTCCGAGTTAATGACTCTAGTGTTGAGACACCACTTATTCAGTCAATTCCAACTGTGAGTGCGTTTCCAAAGGTCTTTCCATATGATCTTCCTGGAGTCCCTCTTGAGAGAAAAATAAACTTCGGTATAGATATTCTTCCTGATACCCGTCCTATCTCTATTCCACCATATAGAATGGCTCCAGTTGAGTTGAAAGAGTTAAAAGAGCAGTTGAAAGACCTTTTTGATAAAGGTTTCATTAGACCAAGTGTCTCACCTTGGGGCGCTCCGATATTATTTGTGAGGAAGAAGGATGGTTCACTTAGGATGTGTATTGATTACCCCCAATTGAACAAGGTTAGCGTAAAGAATAAGTATCCCTTTCTAAGGATTGATGATCTTTTCGATCAACTTCTGGGTGCCACTTGTTTTTCTAAGATAGACCTCAGATTCGGCTATCATCAGTTGAGAGTAAGAGAAAGTGATTCCCTAAGACAGTTTTCAGGACCCGCTATGGTCATTATGAGTTTCTAGTTATGTCTTTTAGCTTGAATAATGCTCCTGCAGCATTCATGGATCTTATGAACAGAGTGTTTAAGCCTTATTTTGACATGTTTGTTATCGTTTTCATCAATGACATTCTAATTTATTCGAGGAATGAGAAGGATCATGCTAGTCATCTCAGAGTTGTTCTTCAAACTCTCAGAGATAGAGAGTTGTATGCCAAATTTTCCAAGTGTGAGTTTTGGCTTGAGTCAGTGGCGTTCTTAGGCCATATTGTTTCTGGTGATGGGATTCGAGTTGACACTCAAAAGATTGAGGTAGTGCAGAACTGACCTTGACCCACATCTCCAACTGATATTAGGAGTTTCTTGGGATTGGCTGGTTATTATAGAAGGTTTGTCGAGGGTTTCTCATATCTTTCATCCCCTTTGACAAAGTTGACTCAGAAGACAATAACGTTTTAATGGTCTGAAGCTTGTGACAAAAGCTTTCAGGAATTGAAAACTAGGTTGACTACTGCCCCAGTGTTGACCTTACCAGAAGGTACGCAAGGTTTTGTTGTGTATTGTGATGCATCCAGAGTTGGACTGGGTTGTGTATTGATGCAAAATGGCAAGGTTGTAGCTTATGCCTCCAGACAACTTAATATTCACGAGAAGAATTACCCAACTCATGATCTAGAGTTGACTGCTGTAGTGTTTTCTTTGAAAATATGGCGTCACTATCTTTATGGTATTCATGTAGATGTGTTCACCGATCACAAGAGTCTTTAGTACGTATTCAGTCAGAAAGAGCTTAATCTCAGACAGAGGAGATGGTTGGAGTTATTTAAGGATTATGACATGAGTATTCTCTATCACCCAGGTAAGGCTAATGTTGTTGCTGATGCGTTGAGCAGGTTATCTATGGGCAGTACTTCCCATGTTCAGGAAGGTAAGAAAGAATTAGCTAGAGATGTGCACAGACTTGCACGATTGGGAGTCCGGTTAATGGATTCCAATGAAGGAGGAGTAGTGGTGATGAATGGGGTTGAATCATCGCTAGTGTCTGATGTGAAAGAGAAACAAGACCAAGACCCTGTTTTGCTTAAATTGAAGGCAAATGTTCATAAGCAAAAAGTGATGGCTTTTGAACAAGGGGGAGATGGTGTATTGAGGTATCAAGGTAGATTGTGTGTACCAAAGGTGGATGAGCTCCAAGAAAGGATCATGGAGGAAGCTCATAGCTTGAGAGACTCTATCCATCTTGGTTCCACATAGATGTACCATGACTTGAGGGAAGTCGATTGGTGGAGTAGCATGAAGAAGTGTATCGCAGAGTTCGTTGCTAAGTGCCTGAATTATCAACAATTCAAGGTAGAGCACCAGAGGCCCGGTGATATGGCTCAGAACATAGAACTTTCGGAATGGAAGTGGAAGATGATCAATATGGATTTCATCAGTGGTTTGTCGTGGTCTTGCAGGCTGCATGATCTGATTTGGGTGATTGTCAATCGAATGATAAAATCAGCCCATTCCTTACCGATAAAGATAACTTTTTCAGCAGAATATTATGCCAGACTATATATTCAAGAGATAGTCAGCCATCATAGAGTTTCGGTGTCCATTATTTCAGATAGAGGTGCGCAATTCACCGCACAATTTTGGAAGTCTTTCCAGAAAGGTTTGGGTTGGAAGGTGAACCTTAGTAATTCTTTTCATACTCATACGGATGGTCAATCAGAGTGCACAATTCAGACTTTAGAGGATATGTTGAGGGCTTGTGTGATTTACTTAAAAGGTAATTGGGATGATCACTTACCTCTCATAGAGTTTGCTTACAATAATAGTTATCACTCTAGCATCCAGATGGCTTCCTACGAGGCTCTTTGTGGGAGAAGATGTAGATCTCTTATTGGATGGTTTGAGGTTGGTGAATCTGGGTTGATAGGACCAGACTTAGTTCATTAAGCTATGGAGAAAGTGAAGATCATTCAAGAAAGGTTGAAAACAACGCAACGTCATCAGAAATACTATACCGATGTTAGGAGAAGAGACTTACAGTTTGAGGTGGACGATCGGGTTTATTTGAAGATTTCACCCATGAAGGGTGATATGAGGTTTCGCAAGAAGGGAAAGCTTAGTCCCCGGTATATTGGTCCTTACAGGATATCCAAGAGGATTGACAATGTAGCCTATGAGTCGGAGCTACCGCCAGAGTTAGCAACAGTCTATCCGATATTCCACATTTCAATGTTGAAGAAGTGTATGGGCGATCCTTCACTTATTATACCTACTGAAAATATTTGTATTAAGGACAGCCTATCTGCCAAGGAGGTACCCATTCAGATTCTAGATCGTTAGGTTAGGCAAGTTGAGGACCAATGAGTTAGCATCAGTCAAGGTCTTATAGAGGAATCAGTTTGTTGAGGAAGATACTTGGGAGGCTGAGGAGGATATGAATAAGAGATACCAGCATCTCTTTGAGTCCGGAGAAATTCCAAACCAAGGTACTAATTCTTTTCTTGGTACTTTTTAAGTTGAAATGTAGTGTTAAATTGCATGTTGAGTGTTTGAGCTGGGTGTCAGATGTTGTCACCCTTAGTCTACTTAGAGTGATCTCATTCGAGGACAAATATTCCCAAGGGGGAGATATTGTAACACCTCGGCATTATAAAGAGCTAAATTTAGAAAGAACTAATTTGGAAAGAGCAAATTTGAGATTTGCTCAAGTTAAACTTAAGTTGTGAGTTTTGGGTCAACTTCAAACGACCATAACTTTCAGTACCGGATAAGTTATGTGGCCCATAAGATATCAAATGAAAGGACTTAAAATCATCTTTCCAACGCCACCGAGTTTTCTAAGTTTCGAGTTTGGATGAGGGAGATATGCCTGTTTCAAATCAACTTATCCAGTTAAGGAAAGTTACCCGAATTAATGAGGGGTATTTTAGTCTTTTCCTTACCCCGTCAGCTTTAAACATTTTTAGAAATATTATAGGGGTTTAAACTAATTTGATTCAGTTTTCACAAATCCTAAATAGGCTTAGGATTTTAGAGAGGTGTTTAAGAGAAGAGAAAGAAAGGAAAAGATTCAAGCGCTCAAGGGTTTCTTGCAATCTTTGAGGGGTTTTCGCCAAGGATTCCATCCTAACGAGGTATGTAATCTCTCATAGTGTTTGATTCATTCACCCACACGCAAATCATGTGATTTTAAATCTGAAATTTCATTCTTGAGGTTGAATGATTTGAGTTCTTGATGAGTTTCTTGGTGTTTCGTTCTTAAATCGTTAATGATGAGTTTGATGAGTTCTTGAGATGAATGTTAGGAGTTTGAGAGTTGTTTTGAGTAGCTTTTTGTGTACTTATGTTGGGTATTCGAATCTAAGTGAGTTGGGAAGAAACCATTCTATTCTAGGAGAATTAGGGCCAAAAATCGAAGAAGAAAATTCATCGGGAAGTTCTGGGTAGAGGTGGGGCGGCGCGCCCCAGATGCGGCAGAAGGTTTGGGGCGGTGCGCCAGTAGTGCGCCACATTTGAGTCTCTGAAGTTCAGGGGCTGGTACCCCGCGCCAGCAGTGCGCCAGGGTCTTTTGCCCCCACCGTTTTTCCATTGTTTGCTCCGTCTGAGTCCTCTTAAAGTGTACATTCACTCCCTTATGATTCTAACTACTATAATCTATATCTAAACATCGAGATATCCTTCATAACATGAATCATAACTTGAATTCATAATTCAAATTCAAGTTAGAGTTAAGAGTAAAGTCTTGAGAGTTTTTTTGAGTAATTTTGAGAAGTCTTTTACAATCTTTAAAAAAAACTTGCTTTAAGACTTGAGTACTTGAGTATGAGGATTAGGAGATTTGAGTTTCATTTTTCAAAATGAATATATGGGGACTAAGTATCCCCAAGATTAAATGTTTTGACATTTAAAATGAGAGGAAACATCGATTTCTGAATGAGTTCACGAGGAGATTTTGAGTATGATTTCTTTTAAGAGAACCTTTTTGAGTAATAATCTCAAATCTTGAGGATGGGGAAATGTTTTTAAACAAATGAGCTTAGTTATATTTTGGGAGTAGTATTGAGCACTGATATGGAGACGAGTTCAAACAAACTCAAAGTCCTCATAAACCATGTAGCCAACGTGGGTAGAAAGGGTCATACTTCTTAGATAATTCCTTATTGCTTTTTAGCATAGCTTAGTGGATCCACTTAGTTGAGGATGTCTTATACTTCGGCAAAGTATAGGTCAGTTCTACCAGCGTGTGCGAGATATTGTATATATCATCACATAGCTCATAGTGATGATTGTCGGTTAGAGAATCTTCCAAATTGAGTTATTTTATTTTTTACATACAAACAGAGTTATAATTGTATTTTTAAATACATTGAGTTGTTATCTACTTTTTTAAATAATTTATATAAACTACACCTTTATTGTTGTTTTATACTATATTGAGTTGAGTATCCATGAGTTGAGGTTGAGTTGAGTAGAGTTGAGGTGAGTATGTTTCCTTATTTCCAAAGTTCAAGGTTTTATGTTATGTTCAGTGTTCTCCTTAATTACATGCTCGTACATTCAATGTACTGATGTCATTTGGCCTGCATCGTTTCATGATCCAGATACAAGAGATCAGGGTCATCTACAGGCGCTTCGTTGATACCACTTGCGGTTCGAGAGTTGTTTGGTGAGCCTCCTTGCTTCCGGAGGATCCCTTATTTATTATTTCAGTTTTGTTAGGATGATCGGGGGTCTTGTCCCGATAACCCTCATAGTATTAGAGGCTTCATAGATAGACAGTAGCAGTTGAGAAGTCTGTTTCATTGTTCTAAGTTAAGTATTTGAGACATTTGAGTTAAAATTTTATATTTGAGTTTATTTAATGTTGAGTAAGTCTTCCGCTGAGAGTTGAGCTAGACCAAGAGTTCGCTTGGGGCCAACAATGGTTCTCGAGTGTCGGCCACGGTTAGGGTGTAGGATCGGGGCGTGACATTTTCATTGTATGAGTTGATTTCACTATTATACAAGACCTGATACCAATATTACGAAGTTTCTCAAATTTTATGTGTGTTTAATTTTGACATTAAAATATTGAAACATGTTTAAATCTTTTATATCATTAAATTCATAATAAATCTGATATATCATGTGATTCTTAATTGCAAAGCTCATCTAAGGTCCATTTCTTCATTTGATTTAGTGATCATTTGTGAATAATGTTCTATTAAACTAATTATTTTATGGTGTATATGTATATGTGCCTATGTTAACTGAATAGATTACAACGATAACTAATTAGGATTAAAACAAATGATAGGAAATACGAGTTTGTTAAGTTACGTACTCTTACCAAGGATTACTAACAAAAAAGGGGGTGACAAGGTTTTATGTGTTTAAGTTGGTATAATTCTCTACTGGTTGCATCGTTTGATTTTTTGATAATGAATTTAATTTTTTAGATAATTTGTTATTATGTTCTTATTTTAATCAGGTCATTTGGAGCATGTTAAGCCTATTAATCATAGGCAAACATTAGGATAAATAGAATGTTAGGAAAATTTTAAGTACATCTTATATTTGTAAACTAAGATCGTTGTGATCATGCGTTTTAGATAAAGACATGAAAAATAGAATGCCAAGGTCGTGATTATATGTCTCGACCTAAGTATTTTGTTAAAATAATAATCTTTGATTTAAACAAGTTACTAATTGCTTTTAATATTAGACAAACTTTTAGGCATATTTCAAAAGTCTGTTTCGATTAAGGATGCGGTTACACATATTTTTTAGACGCTTAAAATCATTCAAGGACACAGTGATGCATCTTGATAAATAATTGACTTTCGGAGTTATTTTAATAATTTATGTTTTACTAATTCAAATTAAGATGAGTAGACTGAAATTATTGGGTGTGGTGGTGCACTCGCGCAAAGACAGTTATGCTTCTAAGTTGCTATGTGTCAAGACCAAGAATGCATTGACACATCTAGGTTGAGATCAATAAAAACAATAAAAAAAAGCGTGAGTAAACCGTAGCATGTAACCATATATCCAGAGTATTTTATGATAAGTATAAGTCAATAAATGTGACCGTGCTAGAACCACAGAATTTGAGAGGTTCCTAATGCCTTTCCTTGTTCGAAGACCAATAAAAATAAAGAGTCAATAACTTTCTTTTGATTAGGGATTTAAATAAGGTGACATGGAATACCAAAACTCAACTTCAAATGAGGGCTCTGAATAATAAAATAATTATTTCTCAATACCGTCATCTCAATTGAAAAAACCAACAAAGGAGTGTGACACTAATTAAATAATTAAATCTTAATAAAAATAAATATACTTACTAGAATAAGTTCTGAACCATTTAGATTCAAACAACCATTAAATGCAAATAAATAAGGTCTTACACAAGTCAAAAGATCATAATTTCAATCATTCAGATTTAAACCCCCATTAAATACAAAGAAATAAGATCTTACACAAGTCAAAGCATCATAATTTCAATGTTAAAAATCAAAAAAAGAAAAATAAATTCAAAATAAGGACAAACTAAGAGTCAAATATAACAATATCAATATAATCTATCAACTAAGAAAGATTTGTAGGAACTTAATGAACATGGTCCTATATATTGTCACAATAAGAACACTTCAAAGTAAAAAAAAATATTACTTAGCTTGATATAGTTAACATGGAGAAGGCTTGGTTGATTATGTTTTTGCTAGTCACTTGTTTGATTTATTCATGTGGTTAGTTTCTCTATGTCCCTCTACTCTTTTATGTGAGTTAGTTAAATACTTCTATACTAATCATAATTTATAATAATATTTTATTATAATTATTAAATTCTTTTGAACTAATTTTTATGTTCTATTCTGTTGTATGTTCTTTATAATAATATTAAGGCCTCATTGATTGTGTTTTTGCTAGTTACTTGTTAATTCCTCTTTGTCCCTCTACTTTCTTTGTGCAAGTTAGTCAAATATTTTTGTAATAATCATAATTTATAATAACATTTTATTATGATTATTCAATTTGTTGAACCAACTTTTATGTTCTCTTATGTTATATGTTCTTTATAATAACATTTTGTTATAAAAGTCAAAAAAATATTGTAACAAACAATATTATTGTAAAGAGATTTGATTCTATAATGAAAAGGTCTATTCAAATTGTAATTTTATTAGGGGTGTCAAATGAACGGGTTAAACTGAATTTGGATAATTGAAAATTGGTTAGATGAGTCAAAGTTACTTAAGCTGAAATGGGCTAAAAAATGGGTCTTAGCTCAACCCACCTAATTCTTAGTAATTTTTAATATCTTTCTTTGCTATTTTATATTTTAAGTAACCTTTAAAAAAAATTATTATTATTATTATATATAGTAAAAAATTTCACGAATGAATTTGAATTACATATCAAACTAATTTTTAAATCAGCCCAATGTATATGAATTACAAGCATACACAGTATTTGAATTATAAGCTTATAATATTAAGAAGATTTTAATTAATTTGTGATTAGTTAAAATCTTACCTTACAAAACATGATGGATCTAAGTTGTCAATAGCAGGTGTGATCACACTCACCATTTTCAAATTGAATCATTAAAATTAGAATTTTATTAGAATGCATATAAATTATAATCGCACCGGTTTGAAATATACTCCCTCTGTCCTAGTTTATATGACTTACTTTCCTTTTTAGTCAATTTCAAGAAAAATGACACATTTCTATATTAAGTAACAATTTAACTTTAAAATGTCCATTTTACCCTTAACAAAATGATTTATAGCCAGACAAATTTTTATCATTTCATTTTAGACCACATATTTTAAAAGTCTTCCTTTCTTTCTTATACTTCGTGCCGAGTCAAAATACCTACATAAAATGGGACGGAGGGAGTAATGACTCTAGATCTGCCTTAATAATACAATAACTTTCAATTTCTCATGAATAAACCAATATGTTACAATATTTGTACATGTTGCTAATTTTTTTTGTCAATCCACAGATGTTGTGATGGGAGAAAAGTGCTCTTCGGTTTCGGATTGTCATCGGATATGCAGAATTGGATATCGAGTATGTTTTAAGGGAACATGTATTTGTTGTGCTGGTCGGGGTCCATTATGCCCTGATGATCAGGGAAGCATCGACTTTCATCGCAAAGTAATGACCTTGGAAAGCTCTTATTAATTATTTTGTTAAAGATATTTAGGTTTGATATGGCTTCACTTTTGTCATGCAAATGTAATGGCATTACGCGCGGTCATAAATAATATTATTTAATTTATACTTCATTATATATGATTTTTTTCACATTATCTTAATAATCTAAATAAAATGTATGCATATCCAAAAGTAAAAATTATTAGTATCCTTTATATAAATAAATGCAGCTCTAAAAAAAATAATGAATTAATTACCACCACCCAAAAATAAAAATATGAAACCAATATGAAGAAAGTGGATCTCAATGTTTAAGTGTAACAACCCGAACCGTATTTCGTGAAACTAAGTTGTTCGGGCCTGTACCATCCCGCCAGAGCAGGAATAATTCACCAAAGCGACGCCGCCACAACGGGATGGGAGCCTCCAGGGTGGGATAGTCGGAAACATAATTGAAAGACGCGAATTCTTATTTTTCCTCTTCATCCCTTAAGTGCCAAAATAGACGAGAGTCACCCTAAAAACCCTCAAAAAGCTGCTCTAGGTTTGGGGAGGAGGGAGGGAAGAAATTCTAACACAAGAACGCCTACAACCCACGGATTCCAAGCCTGCCTCCATTGTTTCGCTGTCCGTAAGTCAGGATCCTCATACAGCTTCTTGGTGCCCAGGTAGGCTAAGTTGTCTTTATTGAGTAGTTGATAACTTGTTCCCACCGCCTAATATATTGTAAGTCGACAAGAGATTTCATGTTTAGGCCTTCGGGCACGAAGATGGGAGGATAGTAAATGTAGGTCCCTGTGTGTACTGTGTGGGTGGACTTATCCTGTGAATTTAGGGATAGGTGATGATTTGATTTCCTATCGGTAATATATATGCTTGTTAACTGCTTCATTGTATTCATGCATGTATGTGCATAGGGAAAGATAAAATGAATCTAATGAAATCACTATTTGTGATCCATTGCATGCAAGAAACTTGTTACCTGATTGAACGATACAAGTGTGTACATCATTCATTGTGGTGATGATTGTGTTTGTGATTGTGGTTGATTGGATCGAGTGTCACGTTTCAATATATAATTAGATCGGGTGTCATGTTTTGACACATTATTGGATCAGGTGTCACGTTCCGATACATTATTAGATTGGGTGTCACGTTCCGACACATTATTGGATCGGGTGTCACGTTCTGACACACTAACATCTTGGGCGTGGGTTCCATGAGAGTACCATTGTTGACTGCTTATCTGTGAATCAATATGATTTCTTGTGCCATAACTGAGAAACTGACAGAACTGTGATTGATCATGTCCATTCTGTGTAATAAAGGATATGAGAGAACCGAAAGTGTGAATGTTACTAATTTCCGTATTGTGATGATGTTATTTATGTTGCTATATTGTAGCTATTAAATGTGTTTTGTATCCCAGGTATGAGGAGGTGTGAAAGTAAGAGGCAGAGTAGTGGGAATGGTGATTAATGACTAGGATCTACCTTGGGAAGGGGGTTCGTTCAAGACTGGTTACTGAGCCTTGTTATGGTATACTATGTGGTCAAGGGCCAGATTGTTGTGGTGGAGAATCGTAGGCGTGTAGTAAGTTGGTTGGCCGGCTTGAGGGCGATGTGTGTTTCGGAAACTCCTAGGTCGAGTCGTCGATTGAAGCTGCGTTCCAGAAGTTTATATCCTTGTTTCGTTTCCTTTTTATTCGGGACTTGTTTTTCTATTAATAGGAGTTATAAACCTCATTTTTGGGGGTTAGACATTATTGTAAACTCTTAGTTTTTGGTGTTTTGGGAATTAACTTGCAAACTTTAGCAATTTGATTTCCGAAATTCATTTCATAAGATTTTGACTTTGAATTTCAATTCAAGATTTGGTTTTTCGTCTATTCTTCTCTTAAGTTCATGAATTCTTTTTACCCAATTATGAATTGTATTCTTTCAAGCATGAGTAGCTAAATCCACAACTAGGGTTGTGGGAACCATGAGCAATTAACAAAGTATGAATAATAACTAAGTAATTCTTGAATAGTGTGCATGCATGCATTGTTAATTCTTTCGCTTAGAAGTCTTTTTAACGGTTGCAAATGTTAGAACCCGCCTCGTTTCTACTTGCCGGACCAAGGAGGTAGTTAATGAGAAAAGAATTAACAACAGAGACTTAGTTGATGATATCTAATAGTCTAATGTCAATTGGTGCGAGGGTGAAAACTAAGTCATACATTGATGTGATGTCTAATCTGAGGTAAAGGTAAGGGTTAGTAAAGTACACACTCGTAGCCGGACCAAGGTGAATAGTGACATTCCCTATTTGGAGGACCAATCATTTAGGATACATAACTTACCAACTTTGCATGTAAAACACTAGGAAATGATTACTATTATTAGGATTACCGCATTAAGAGCTTATGAGGAACACATATGCCCTAGTTTCTTTCTCATATTGATATTTCTAAAGTTGAATCTTGTCTACTTGTTACTTAAGCAAATCTAAACTGTTACTTATTTACAAAATCCCCCTTGTTTACTTTCCTTCGGAAATAATTTGACTAAATAGATATAATTGTTAGTTAAAGTTAAGTCTAAATCATTTTGCTCGTGGGATCGACCCCAACCTACAAGTTGGGTTCTTTACTTGATAACGATCGCTTATACTTCTTTAGGGAGGTGTAATTTGAACGTATCAGTGATCCACATAAATTCTAGATCTATCACAGGTGCATGAAGGCGAGGGCACAATCTTATCAAATTCATCCCACATCAATCGTAGTTTGGTAAAGTATGCTGAGACAATCGAATTACCTTAGGTGAATTGTGAAAATTTCCCTATGGAGTTGATAGATTCTCAATCCATCAATTTTGTCAAATCTCTTCTTCAGATCTGCCCACACCATTGCAACATTTGATACATAAAAGATCCCACTCAACAACTCCTTCGAGACTGTGTTCGTTGTAACACCTCAAAAACCTAACAAACCTGAACAGCAGAAAAATGAGTAAATAACGGAGGGGTTCACGGACCGTGAAAGGAACCACGGTCCATAGATCTGCTCGTGGATTAGACCCAGCCAGCACGGTGGACCACGGAGCCTCCCCACGGGTTGTGGTCCCAATGACGGGCTAAGGATGGGTCCGTCATCCAGAACCAGTAGACCCCAGCCCCCAAGTCAAGAACCACGGTGGCCTTCACGGTCTATGGTCCTTCACACGGTCCGTAGAAGTGGACCGTGGATAGGTGTCCCAGAGCCAGTAGACACTGGCCAAGAACCATGACCCACTTGACGGGCCGTGGTAACTTTGATGGTCTGTCAGTCACCTCATGGATGGCCTTCGTCAGCTTTTAAGTCAGGGTCATTTTGGTCTTTTTTCCTATGCATTGGGCATTGAAACTACGTCGTTTAACCCCTAAAATACATCGTTTTACTTAATTTAAGGCTAATAATCTAGTCAGACATACCCAGAACCTTTATTATCCAAAAAAAATCATCCAAATTAGAACGAAGAGAAGAGAAAGAGGTGACAGTTTCCTTCAAGAACCGGCAGCAGTGTTTTTCAAGTTTCAGCCCCGAAATCAAAAGATTTCTCCGTAGATTTTGTCACCAGGTATGTGGGATTTCACTAGTGGATACCTTTCATCCACTAGGTCCCTAGAATTTAGTCAGATCCTTGATTCTCCATATCCTGTTTAGACCTAGAGGTTACTAAACCTTGGATTTTGCTGTGATTTAGCTATTGTAGTATCCTCAATCGAAATAGCTTATTTCTGGGAAAGTTTGCTTAATTCCTTGTACAAAACTTAGAACCCTAACTTGTATAACTTCTCTTAGTTCATGAATTACATTTGCTAGGTCAGTAAACAGATAATCATGCTCCAGATTTTGAATGTTACATTACTAGTATATAAATATTGCATTCTCAGATTTGCATGTCAGTATTTTTAGCTATTCATTATTTCAGTCATTTTAACTTCATATGCATTCGGTCGGGAGTAGACTTAGCATCGAGTTGGACTAGAGTTCAGCGAACCCTCATAGTCTAGAACTACATGCCCCCGTAGGAGTATAAGTCCCCTCTGTTGGGCATCAGATTTCATGATCACACAGTCATTTCTTTATACCCTTAGCAAGGTATATTGGGTCCTCTCGATGGGGCATATACATTGGACTCCACATTTAGCTCACGTGGTTTATGTCGGTTAATAGTAGCTCCCACAGCCAGAATCTTAGTGCATCTGACCAGGTTTTCAGTATATACATCAGCATTCAGTTCAGCATGTTACTTTCATGATTAGTACTTGGTCATTGTACTTAGTTTAGCTTTTCAGTTATGTTTCAGTATTTTTATTCTTGCTCAGCTTATGTCATTGCTCAGTTATGCTTTGTTCAGCCTATATATATTTGTTAAGCTTAGTATCTATATCCTGCATGCTCAGTTCATTCCAAGTGATGAATCATACTCTGCGCTACATCCTTTTATGATGTAGGTTTAGGTACTCAACATCCAGATCCCGCTTAGATCAATTCTCAGTCCGCATTCAAGAGCTTCAGTGGTGAGTCTTCATATTTCAAGGACAATAGACATGCTTTCTTTTTCTTCTTTGCTTTCTGTTTTCAGTTTTGTTAGGGTTATCTCGGGGCATGTCCCAGCAACTCAACTCAGTTAGAGGATTTTCAGACATAGTAGTAGAATCAGCTTGAATTGTTAAGTTTATGTTTCAGTTGTTATTAAACTCTTGGTATGTTTTATACATTAAGACTAGTTGGGGATTTCCCACTTTCAGTTATCCATTGTTTTAGCTTCCGCATAGTACATGTCTTATTCAGTTATTCTCAGTATGCTTGATATATACCACACACGGGGTTAGCTTGGGGTCACTCATGATCTTAGGTCCCATATTACGTCAAGGGGGTAGCCTCGGGGTGTGACAAAATATGGTATCAGAGCATTAGGTTCAAGAGTCCTTGGATGTCTGAACGCTGCACTAAGTAGAGTCTATTTCATGGGTGTCAAGCGCGCCACATCTACGAGCGGGAGGCTACGAAGTGTTATAAGAAAAAAACTTCACTTTCTTTGTTATTCTTATTGTGCGTGGGTGTGATCCAACTTCTCCTTTCTAATCCGTTGTTATGCATTTCAGATCATGCCTCCTCCTAGAGCTAACACATGGAATGCTAATGCATGCAATGCTAACACAGTTCCTCCATTCCCGAACCATGAGGTCACGAATGCAGAATTTTGGAATGCGATCCAACTCTTGGCTCAGAGTGTGGCCAATCAGAATAATCAGCAGGTCCCAGTTCCTACTAACACTAATGGTGGATCAGCTGCAGCTAGGTTTCAAGACTTTGTTCGGATGAATCCGCCTGAGTTTCTAGGGTCGAAGGTTGGTGAGGACCCACAGAACTTCATTGATGATGTTAAGAAAACTCTTGGAGTAATGCAAGTGACTGGAACTGAGAGTGTTGAGTTGGCATCCTAACAACTTAAGGATGTGGTTCATATCTTGTTCACTCAGTGGAAAGATAACAGGGGTGCAGATGCAGCTCCTGTGACTTGGAATTGTTTTACTGGAGCTTTCCTAGACAGGTTCTTTCTAAGGGAATTGAGAGAAGCTAAGGCACAAGAGCTTATGAACTTGAAGCAGGGGTCAATGTCGGTCAAAGAGTATGGGCTGAAGTTTACCCAGCTCTCAAGGTATGCTCCACACATGGTTGCCGATTCTAGGGCACAAATTCGTAAGTTCTTGTTTAGGGTATCCGATCTGGTGAAGACTGAGTGCAGGAATGCTATGCTTCTAGGGGATATGGATATCTCCAGACTAATGACTTATGCTCAGCAGCTTAAGGGAGATAAGCTTATGGAATTGGCTAAGGATAACAAAAAGGCCAGAACAAGAAACTATGAATACTCACAACAAAAGTCGGACGGTGGGAATCGCTCACAGTTTCAACAGAGGTCTACAGCCCCAGTACCTTCATCAGCTGGTGTTCCATCCCCCAGGTTTTGACAGGATCAGAAAGGTAGGGCTTTAGGATCTAGGTCTCAGGGGAGTGCTTCAGGTAACAGGACCTTCCCAACTTGTCCAAAGTGTGGTAATAACCATCCGAGCGAGTGTCTTGCAGGCAAGGAAGGGTGCTTTGGGTGTGGTCAGCCTGGCCATAGGTTAAAGGATTGCCCTTCTGCCAGGTAGGGGCAAGTAAGTAACAACAATAAGGCTCAGTCTACAGCTCCAGCAGCACAGACAGTTCGCCCAACTCAGTAGGGCACTTCGTCTGGTACAGGTGTCGGTGAACGCCATAATAGGTTGTATGCTCTCTAGGCTTGCTAGGACCAGGAAGATTCTCCTGATGTGGTCACTAGTACGTTACGATTCTTTCATTTATATGTTTATACATTGTTAGATCGAGGAGCTACACTGTCTTTTGTAATTCCCTATATAGCAGTAAACTTCAATGTCAGTCCAAAAACTCTCTCAGAACCCTTCTTAGTCTCTACTCCAGTTGGTGACCCAGTTATAGCTAGATGGGTATACAAAAATTTTCCTGTCATAGTTTTCTAGAAAGGCACCTCAGCAGATCTTGTAGAGTTAGAAATGGTAGATTTTGATATCATTCTAGACATGGATTGGTTACATTCATATTATGCCTCTGTCGATTGTAGAACTAGGATCGTTCAGTTTCAGTTTCCAAACGAGCATGTCTTAGAGTGGAAGGGTAGTAGCTCAGTGCCTATTGGTCGATTCATCTCTTACCTTAAGGCCAGGAAAATGATTTTCAAAGGTTATATCTATTATCTTGTTCGGGTTAAGGATTCAAACTCCGAAACCCCAACTCTTGAGTTAGTACCAGTAGAAAATGAGTTTCCAGAAGTGTTTCCAGAAGATCTTCCCGGAGTTCCTCCCGAAAGGAAAATCGACTTCGGAATAGATCTCTTTCTAGATACCCAGCCCATTTCGATTCCTCCTTAGAGAATGGATCCAGCCGAGCATAAGGAATTGAAAGAGCAATTGAAAGACCTTCTAGATAAGGGCTTCATCAGACCTAGTATCTCTCCATCGGGTGCTCCCGTGGTGTTCGTGAAAAAGAAAGATGGTTCTCTCAGAATGTGCAGTTGAAAAAAGTCACAATCAAGAATAAGTATCCCATCCCCAGGATTGATGACTTGTTCGACCAACTGAGGGTGCTAGTTGCTTTTCTAAGATAGACCTCAGATCCGGCTATCATAAGCTTAGAGTCAGAGATAGTGACATTCCAAAGACAGCTTTCAGAACTCGGTATGGATATTATGAATTTGTAGTTATGTCTTTAGGACTAACAAATGCTCCTGCAGCTTTCATTGATTTAATGAACAGGGTTTTAAAACAGTATTTGGACTTATTCGTCATCGTCTTTATTGATGATATCCTCATTTATTTTCGGAGTGAGGAAGAGCATACGACTCATCTGAGGGTTGTTCTGTAGACTCTTAAAGATAGAAAGCTATTCGCTAAGCTCAGCAAATGTGAATTCTAGCTATAGTCCGTCACTTTCCTCGGTCATGTATTGTTCAGCGAAGGGACCCGAGTCGATTCTCAGAAAATTGATGCAGTACAGCACTGGCCCAGACCCACCTCCCCAACAGATATCAGAATTTTCTTGGGTTTGGCCAGTTATTACAGGAGATTTGTTGAAGGATTTTCATCCATAGCTTCCCCATTGACCAAGTTGACTCAGAAGAAGGTCAAATTTCAGTGGTCAGATGAGTGTGAGAAAAGCTTCTCAGAACTGAAGACTAGGTTGACTACAACTCCTGTCTTGACTCTACCAGATGGTTCAAATGGTTATGTGATTTATTGTGATGCATCCAGGGTCGGCCTAGGTTGTGTGTTGATGCAGTGAGGTAAGGTCATAGCTTATGCTTCTAGACAGCTTAAGGTCCATGAGAAGAACTACCCGACTCATGACCTCGAGCTTGTAGCCATAGTATTTTCCCTAAAGATTCGGAGACACTACTTGTATGGTGTTCATGTTGATGTATTCACAGATCATAAGAGCCTCCAGTATGTGTTCACCCAGAAAGACTTGAATCTTCGTCAGAGGAGATGGCTTGAATTCCTCAAACACTATGACATGAATGTGCTTTACCATCCGGAAAAGGCCAATGTAATGGTTGGTTCTCTCAACAGGCTTTCTATGGGTAGTGTAGCACATGTTGAGGAAGAAAGAAAAGAGCTAGCCAAAGATGTTCAGCGGTTTGCTCGCTTAGGCGTTTGCCTTACGGACACATCAGATAGTGGAGTGATAGTTCAAAATGGGTCAGAATGTTCATTGGTAGCGGAGGTTAAGGAAAAGCAGGATAGTGATCCTATATTACTTCACTTGAAAGGTGTAGTTCATCAGCAGAAAGTTGAGGTTTTCTCCCAAGGGGGAGATGGTGTGCTTCGTTACTAGGGTCGTTTATGTGTACTTAATGTGGGTGAGTTGAGGCAGCAGATTCTTACAGAAGCTCATAACTCCATGTATTCCATTCATCCAGGTGCCACTAAGATCTATTGTGATCTACGGGAAGTCTTTTGGTGGAGCAACATGAAGAGGGACATAGCAAACTTTGTGGCTAAGTGTCCTAATTATCAACAGGTTAAGGTAGAACGTCAAAAACCAGGAGGCATGACTCAAGAGATTAACATTCCTATATGGAAGTAGGAAGTGATAAACATGGACTTCATTACGGGTTTACCTCGTACTCGCAGACAGCATGACTCTATTTGGGTGATAGTCAAAGGAGTTACTAAGTTCGCTCACTTGTCAGTTAGGTTGCATGGGGTTCCTTTGTCTATCATCTCAGATAGAGGTCCTCAGTTTACCTTTCATTTTTGGAAATCATTTCAGGAAGGTCTTGGTACTCAACATTTCATCCATAGATAGATGGTCAGGCAGAGCGTACCATTCATACCTTAGAGGATATGTTGAGAGCTTGCGTGATCGATTTCAAGGGTAGTTGGGATGATCACCTACCTCTCATAGAGTTCACCTATAATAATAGTTTCCATTCCAGTATCAAGATGGCCCTGTATGAGGCACTATATGGGCGTAGATGCAGGTCCCCAATTGGTTGGTTTGAAGTAGGTGAAGCAGGCTTGATTGGGCCAAATTCGGTTCATGAATCTATGGAGAAAGTTTAGCTCATCAGAGATAGACTAAAGACATCTCAGAGTCGTCAGAAGTCCTATGCAGATGTGAGGAGAAGGGACTTAGAGTTCGAAATCGATTATTGGGTTTTCTTAAAGGTGTCACCTATGAAGGGAGTGATGAGATTTGGCAAGAAAGGGAAGCTCAGTCCTAGATATGAAGGTCCTTACAGAATCCTGAAAAGGGTTTGTAATGTGGCTTATAAGTTAGAGTTACCAGCAGAACTAGCAAGGGTTCATCCAGTCTTCCACAGTTCTTTGTTGAAGAAGTGTGTGGCTTATCCTGCATCGATAGTAACATTAGAGAGTGTGGTTGTGAAGGATAGTCTCACTTATGAAGAGGTGCCAGTTAAAGATTCTTGACCGTCAGGTTCGTAGGTTGAGAAATAAATAAGTCTCTTCGGTGAAGGTTTTGTGGAGGAGTTCGTCCGTAGAGGGAGCTACTTGGGAAGTAGAAGCAGCCATGAAGGCCAAGTATCCTCACCTCTTTCCTTCTGATTCCGTTTCAACTTCAGGTAATAGTTCCTCTCCAGTCTCTTAGTTTACTCTTGCGTAAATTCAATCTCAGTATCTTGTTCCTTCAGTTGTTCTTGCATTTCAGCATATTTGCATGTTCTTGGAACTCAGTTTAGTTTGATATCAATTTCTAGTACTTAGTGATAGGGATTTCAGCTCCTTCCCTCCATACTCAGCTTGTTTAGACTTCATTCGAGGATGAATGTTCCCATGGAGGAGATATTGTAACACCTCAGAAACCTAATAGACCTGAACATCAGAAAATTTGGTGAACCACAGAGGGGTTCACGGACTGTGAAAGGAACCACGATCCGTTGACCTGCTCATGGTTTAGACCCATCCAGCATGGTGGACCACAGAGCCTCCCTACTGGTTTTGGTCCCAATGACGGGCTGTGGATGGGTCCGTCATCCAGGACATGTAGACCCCAGCCCCCAAGTGAAGAACCATGGTGGCCTTCACGGTCTGTGGTCCTTCACACGGTCCGTGGATGGGTGTCCTAGAGCCAATAGACCCTGGTCAAGAACCACGACCCACTTGATGGGCCGCGGTCCCTTTGACGGTCCGTCAGTGGCTTCACGGATGGCCTTCGTTAGCTTTTAAGTCAGGGTCATTTTGGTCTTTTCCCCTATGCATTGGACATTGAAACTACGTCGTTTAACACCTAAACTACATCGTTTTACTCAGTTTAAGCCTAATAATCTAGTCAGACATACCCAGAACCTTTATTCTCCAAAAAAATCATCCAAATTAGAACGAACAGAAGAGAAAGAGCCGCCAGTTTCCTTCAAGAACAAGCAGCAGTGTTTTTCAAGTTTCTGCCTGAAATCAAAGGGTTTCTCCGTAGTTTTCGTCACCAGGTATGTGGGATTTCACTAGTGGATTCCTTTCATCCACTAGGTCCCTAAAATTCAGTCAGATCCTTGATTCTCCATATCTTGTTTAGACCTAGGGTTACTAAAACCTTGGATTTTGTTGTGATTTAGTTGTTGTAGTATCCTCAATCAAAATAGCTTGTTTCTGGGAAAGTTTGCTTAATTCCTTGTACGAAACTCAGAACCCTAGCTTTTAGAACTTCTCTTAGTTCATGAATTACACTTGCTAGGTCAGTGAAACAGATAATCATGCTCCAGATTTTGAATGTTACATTACCACTATATAAATGTTGCATTCTCAGATTTGCATGTCAGTATTTTGAGCTCTTCAGTATTTCAGTCATTTTAACTTCATATGCATTCAGTAGGGAGTAGACTTAGCAACGAGTTGGACTAGGGTTCAGCGTACCCTCATAGTCCCAGAACTACGTACCACCGTAGGAGTATAAGTCCCCTCTGTTGGGCATCAAATTTAGTTATCACGCCATTCATGCCTTTATACCCCTGGCAAGGTATATTGGGTCCTCTCGATGGGGCATATACATCGGACTCCACGTTTAGCTTACGTGGTTTATGTCGGCTAATAGTAGCTCCCACAGTCAGACTCTTAGTGCATTTGACTAGCTTTTCAGTATATACATCAGCATTCAGTTCAGCATGTTACTTTCATGATTAGTACTTGGTCATTGTACTCAGTTTAGTTTTCCAGTTATGTTTCAGTATTTACATTCTTTCTCAGTTTATGTTATTGCTCAGTTATGCTTTGTTCAGCTTATATATATATTTATTCAGCTTAGTATCTATATCACGCATGCTCAGTATATTCCAAGTACTGACGCATACTCTGCGCTACATCCTTTTATGATGTAGGTTCAGGTATTCAACATCCAGATCACGCTTCGATCGATTTTCAGTCTGCATTCAGAAGCTTCATTGGCAAGTCCTCATATTCCGAGGACAATAGACATGCTTTCTTTTTAGTCTTTGCTTTCAGTTTTCAGTTTTGTTAGGGTTAGCTAGGATGTCCCAACAACTCAACTTAGTTAGAGGATTTTCAGACATAGTAGTAGAATCAACTTGAATTATTAAGTTTATCTTTATGTTGTTATTAAACTCTTAGTATGTTTTATACATTCAGACTAGTTGGGGGTTTCCCACTTTCAGTTATCCATTATTTTAGGTTCCGCATAGTACATGTCTTATTCAGTTATTCTTAGTATGCTTGATATATGCCAGACACAGGGTTAGCTTGGGGTCACTCGTTATCCTAGGTCCCGTGTAACGTCAAGGGGGTTGCCTCGGGGTGTAACATTCATGATCAATGCTAGGATGAAAGCATTGAACTTCTCCCATTTCTCTGCTAGTTCTAGTATGTAATCACTTCTCCGACAGGTTCCAAGGACAAAGCCCAATTTGCTCTTTGCCCTAAGGTTGATTATCATGGATCTACTTTATAGTGAGTAGTTTTCTTCTCTAGTGAGCTGAACTATGGTCAAAATACTGCCAGGAGTATCTGACGGATGAAGGTAAAGAGGATGATTCCTCTTTGACTCAATTACCTCAAGTGTTTCTGGTATACTAGTTGCAGTTGTTGATTCCTTAGTCGTAGAAAGCATTGTTGCATCAACAGAAGACGAAACTCCATAATCAGATTACTAAATTGAATCAAAAAATCATTGATTAATGAAGCTCTGATACACAATTGAATTCAAAGGTAGAGAATTGGTAGCTTCTAGAAATTTTACTAATCAAACAACTAACTACAATTAATGAGATAGAACTCATATTTATACAGCTCACCAACATTACTAATACACAAATAAACTAATTTGTAACTAACTACATGTAACCGATATAAAAAAATGATTTAACTAATTAATTATTTACAATTAATTAAATACCTAACTAGTTACCTTCTTTAATAGTTTCTTTGATTCACATTGAGAAAGCACAAGTGCAATGGCTTGAATAGTCTTCCTCATTCACATTTCATCAGCAAGAATACCCCCTTAGAATGTAGATTCTTCTTGGTTTAATGACCAAGACAACCTCTCCTTTTGGTACCTCAAAGTGGCAAGATCAAATCTGATGGTGGCTCGACAGTTTCAGATAGAGACACATTCTGAATATCCACGTGTAAATCATCTGAATAATTCTCAATAAGGCATGTGTCATTTTCTTCTTCCCATACTTCCAACATCAAAGCTAGCCTTTCCTATTCTTTCTTCTCACATTTTCCCCCCTAACTTGAAGCCTTTCTATCAAACAATTCATCTCAAACTTCACATACATATGGACACTATCATCTGAAGCTCTAGTCTTTTGGTCTTCTGTCAACTAATAGAATGGATTTCAGATTCAATTAATAGATAAACTAAAAAGTTACATTATTTTCATTTTTTGGGTATTTTGAAAATGTTGAACTTAATCAAGATTCACAAAAACTTTCAAGAAATTCAAGAAATGTGAGAGCTTTACAAGAAAACGGCATAAGAGAAAAAACAATAAGAAGAACCTGGAATTGAAGGATCCATTTTCCCAGAAAGTTGGTGTCTATTATAACAACCTGACTAGTCGTTATGAGTAAGATAATAGTGAAAGAATTTGGGCCAGAAAACTTTCTGGGTAGTGACTTAAGATTTTTTAGCTAGGTCAGCCTCATATGAAATTTGAAATAGGTGAGGTCTAGGGCCATCTGAGAAGGCGTGGAATGTGATATTGAGGTTTGGTTGGTGTTTTCTTGTAGCCAAGACATTAAGGAGTCTATAGGGCCTTTCATAATATAATTTGGGTAGGTAGAACTCCCGGAATTGATCTTGGCGTGGAAGGTATATGTTGGGACATCAAGGGACCATATTGGGTTGTGAAAAATGGCCTTTCAGGATGTTTGAGGCTCTAAAGTTTTGTCGAGTTTTCTATAGTGGGAGGTGTACCGCTATAACGACACTCAGACTGCTATAGATGGGTAAGTTCCTCTATAGCGGGGTGAAACAGAATTTTATGCAGAAACAACTCCAAAACCGCTATTTTCTTCACTTTGTGTTCTTGAAGTTGGGAGAAGCAATTTTTGACATTTTGCACTCATTTTCCATGAAATACATCGGTAAAGGTAACTTCTTGACTCCCCAACCTTTAACATCGATTCTTAAGCCTTAGAATCTAGGTTATTGCTCTTGGGGGAGGGTTTTTACCTGATTCCATGGTGGAAAAGCCATAAGTTGGGGAAGATCATCATATATTTTCCTAAGATTAGGATTTCTCGATAATCTGGGTAAATTATGGGCCATTAGTAATTGATTATTACTTTTATTATTTGTTTTACACAAGGAACAAGTCAAGGCACCTCGCAAGAGGAAAGCTCGGGTTCTTTAGAGTTTACAAGAGGCTTGATTCGAAGTAGATGATGGTTGTATATTTCTGGTTTACGTATGTATGCTTGGGTAATGCTTTGTAGTGTCATTGATGCAATGCATGGTAGTGAATACATAGAGAGACATATGAAATGACATCATGTAGGTAATCTTATGCAATGAACTTGTTATTGTGACTTATGGTTTTCAAGTAGTATTGTTCATGGTGTGTGTGATTGTGCACGATTGCTTGTGATTGTTGGTTGGCTCGGATACCACGCATGTACACTAACTATGGATGGCTCAGGTACAACGCTGGTACACTACTATTTTGGGTTTGGGTTTTGTGAAAGACGAGGTATGTGATTTGGGTTCCATTAGAGGACCGTGCATTTTCATTTGCGATCATGTGGGATATAAATCCAGTATTGTTGTTTGATGACATGTGACTGAGAGTCTATCTGTTTGTTACTTGTTGATTTATGCATTGTTTTATGTTACTGCATTGTAGTGAACTGTTTACATTCATATCTTGGACTGGCCACGTGATCCTACTAGTACATCATGGTTTGTATACTGATATTGCACATGTTCTTTTCCTTTTTGAGTACATGGCATCATCGAGTGGTTGATCTAAGACATCAATTAAGCGATACTTGATTCTAAATCCAAGGGTGAGCTACATCATTCAGGCTGCCATGGAATCCTTTGATTTTCTTGTCCATCTCTTGGGACACAAACGTTAGACTTTATTTTAATGTTTAGTTTTAGGGATGCAACCACAGTCTTGATTATTGGAGTTTTGGTATGGTGACTTTTAGATAGGGGTTATTTCAGCATTAAATGTTTTTTGGATTATTGGGTTGAGTCAATGGGAACTCAATTCTTTAGTTATCTAAATTGTTATTTCATATTTATGACAAACTTTCTTTTATTGAAATGGTGTTGAGTCAGTTATTTGTTCTCCCACCAGGTGGTTTAGTATGGGTGCCACTCACGACGGTCGGGGTCGTGACAAGGGAAGTAAATATTAATATAAATTCACTCTTAAGAAGTAAATTATATTTATTCTGATGCCATATTAATATTAATATTTTCTTTCAAACACATATTGAAAGTTAAAAAATAACATATCTCAATGAAATACTAAACGTGATAACTCATTATTATAGAAATTATCATTCTTTCGGATAAAAGATTTCTGATGGAATTTAGAATAAAATGTAAAATGTAATTAATATTGTGTTAAGTCTATTTTCAATATATCATATTGAATCTATGACTACTTCGGTTTCCAAGGGACACTCTTTAAAAAAAAATTCTACATACTCATGGCTCAAACCCGAGACCACTGGTTAAGGATGAATGGATCATATACATCCCACCACAACTATTGTTGGTACTAATTATTACTTAATTTACTTTCTGTTTAATATTTGACAATATGCTTGATATTTTTATTGTGTTATACCAACAAGGATTGTGGAGTAGTAGAAGATAGTATTGTTTTATCTTTAACAAGAAGTGTCAGGTTCGAGTTTTGAGCATGAGTTACCTTTGTTAGAAATAAGTTTACCCTCAATTTGGGACTTTCCATTATCCGAACCTAATTGAGTCACAGTAATAATATCAAACACAAAGCAAAAAAAACATTTTTCTTCTTTTACCTGCGAATATCAGACATTTTGCTAATAGAATTTAAGGGTGATCTAAATATTATGGAAATATGCTCATCATTCCTCCATTTTTAGTGAATAACCCCTCAATCTCCTTAATGAAAATATTTATTTTTTATCTGTTTTGTGTTGTCTATATATAAAGTATCAGCTTTATCTGTATTTTTATGCGTTATTAATTTAGATTCATTTAATATTGATAAAGATAAATTTTTTAAGAAGAAAATGATTGTTTGTCAATTATATTAATTTTGGGAATAGCTTTTTCTGTGGTATATGATAATGATTTTTAGAACTCCAAATAAAAATCTTGTGTTCTTAACCTATTAAATGAAATGGAGTTGAATAAAAATTAGGAGGAGCTAATATCAGTAGAAGTTCACTACTAAGAATTAAATTTTATTTATTATGATGCCATATTTATATGTTCTTTTAAAATTATTTTAATCACATATTGAAAGGTAAAATAACATATCTCAATGGAATATTAAACATGACAACTCATTGTTATAAAAATGATCGTTCTTCTAGATAAAATAGTTCCAATGGAATTTAGAATAAATTTTAAATTGTAATTAAGATTATTTTCACTTGGTTTTCGATATCTCATATTTTATCTTGACTAACTCGAATTTTGAGGGACACTCTCTAACAAATTTTTCTTCATATACAATGCTCAAACTGGAGACCTCTGGTTAAGGATGGATGGATCATATACATCTCACCAAAACTATTGTTGGTACTAATAATAACTTAATTTACATTCTCTTGAATATTTAGCTATATGTTGGATTTATTTGTTGTGTTCTACCAACAAGGATTGTCGTGGAGTAGAAGTTAGTATTCTTTCATCCTTAACCAGAAGTGTCGGGTTCGAGTCTTGGACATGAATTACCTTTGTTGGAAAGATCTTTACCCTCAATTTGAGACTTTGCATTATCCGAATCTAATTGAATCACAATAAGAATGTCGCACACCAAATAAATTAAGATACTTTTTCTTCTTGTACTTATGAAAATTAGATATTTTGCAAAAAGAATATGAGGGTGATCTCAAAAGATTATGAGATTAGGTTCATCAATCCTTCATCTTTTAGTGAATAACCCTTCAATCTCCTTAATGAAAATATTTATTTTTTATCAGTTTTGGTTTTCTACATATAAAGTATTGTCATGTATGTTATTTTCTTTTTTTCTGTCCTATTAATTAAGATTCATTAATTGTTGATAATAATAACTTTCTTTGAAGGAAATGATTGTATGTAATATAGATTAATTGTTTTACTTGTTTTCCTTGCAGTATATGATGATGATTTTTATAGCTCCAAATAAAATCTTTTATTCTTATTCTATTAAATTTCATGGTATTGAATCAAAATCAGGAGGAGTAAATAGTATCAAAACAAATTCACTATGAAGAAGTAAATTCTATTTATTGTTAATAAATTATATTTATTGTAAATTATATTTTTTTCTGATGTCATATTTATATTTTATTTTAAACATATATTGAAAGTTAAAAAAATAACATATCTCAATGGAATATTAATCGTGATAACAAATTATTATAGAAATTATCATTCTTCTCGATAAAATAGTTCAAATGGAATTTAGAATAAATTGTAAATTGAAATTAATATTGTGTTTACTCGGTTTTCTATATAGCATATTGAATCTTTAATTAATTCGGATTCCGAGGGATACTCTCTAACAATATTTTCTTGATATCCAAGGCTCAAATCCGAAACCTCTGGTTAAGGATGGATGGATTATATACATCACACCACAACGATTGTTGATACTAATAATAACTTCGTTTTCTTTCTCTTGCATATTATGCACTATGTTTCATTAAGTTGTTGTATTCTACCAACAAGGATAGTGGTGGACTAGAAGTTAATATTCCTTCATCCTTAACTAGAAGTGTCAGGTTCTAGTCTTGGGCATAAGTTATCTTTGTTAGTGTACTGACCTGTTCCCTTCGTTATGGAAAAGCTAATGGGGAAGGAATTTGGGCCAGAAAACTTCTGAATAGTAACTTGGAAATTTCTCGCCTAGGCCAGACTTGGATGAAATCTGAGTCATGTGAGGTCTAGGGTAATCCGGTAATGGATGGGGGATTTAATTATCAGTTTGATCACGTGAGTAGATAGCCAAGACGTTAAGGAGCCTGTACGAATTTACAGAATTGAATTCGGGCGAGTAGAACTCCCGAAACTGATCAGGGCGTGAAAGGGTAGTTTTAGAACATCAAGATTTGAAGGTGTGTTGCGAAATGGGAGCTTGGAACTCTAATTCTGAGTTTCTGTCTCCGTGCAAGCCACCGAGCAGGGTTAATACCGTCAGGACGGGGCCGCTGTGGCGGGATGGGGCCCGCTGTGGTTGGCCAGTCGTAACTAAAACCAGGGAAAAAATCCCCAAAACGTTATTTTCTGCAAAACCTCGTTCTTAAGAGCTAAGGGACGACCTAGAGAAGTTTCTCATCAATATTCCACGAATTCTCACACCAAAGGTAAGTTAATTACTCCCCTAATCCTTATTTCGATTTTTAGAACTTGGAATCCTTGTTAATTATCGTTTGGGGAGGGTTTTGGCCCGAAGTTAATGGTGGGAAAAGCCCTAGTTGAGCAATAGGATCACGGGTTTTGCCTTGGGTTGATATTTTGTTATAATCCAGGTAAATTAAGCCTTGTTTATTTATCCTTGCGTTAATTAATTATTTTAGACCAACAACAAGCTGAAAGACTCCGGAAAGGGAAGGCTCAAGTGTCTTAAGAGTGTTCAGGCTTGGTTTCGAAGTAGGTGATGGTTTGACTTCCCATTGTGTTATATATGCATGTTAATTTCTCCATTGTATGCATGCATGTATGTGAATAGGGAAACATGAATCGAATCTAATAAAATGATTATGTATGAACAATTACATGCCATGATCCTGTTACTTCAATGTGACTATGTGCACTATTCATTATGGGTGTAATTATGATTGTGGTTGGGCTGACTGGACCAGGGATCACATTTCGACACATATATTGGACCGGGTGTCATGTTTCGACAGATATATTGGACCGGGTGTCACATTCCGACACACATATATTGGATCGGGTGTCACGTTCCGACACACTAACAGTTTGGGTGTGGGATCCATGAGAGGACCATTTGTGATTGTTACATTCATATCTACCTGTCATTGATATCGGGGAATTGAATATTGCTCCTAAAATGATAATTGAATTATGAATCTTTTATATGTGTGTTTACTCAGTTGTAATTACTTGCGTATATTTCACTTACCGGAGTAGCCGTGTGATCCTACCAGTACACCGTGGTTTTGTATACTGATACTGCACTTGCTCTTTCTTTGTTGAGTACAGGGCATGTTCAGGCAGCTACTAACAGACCTCAGTTGGAGATCATTGACCGAGACCAGATTCGAGGGTGAACCAGTTCTTTCAGTCTGCCATGGATCCGTCATTAGTTTAGTCCATTCTTTTCGGAGTCAGACTATATATATTCAGATTTTTACTTATGTTTAGTTTTCGGGGTTGCACCCCCTTTTTCTTTGACTTGTTGATTAGCAGAGTTTTGGTACAATGACTTTCAGGTCTAGAGGTTGAATTTCTGCGAGGGTTATGCTTGGTTGTTTTAGTTAATCTTTCTGAGTTTAAGGGAACTCAGTACTTAATTCATCATTTAAACCTGCTTATGTATCTTTAAATGCTTTAGTTTATTTAAGCTGCTTAGTTGGGTACTGGTAGTAGTTCTCCCACCGGAGGGTTTGTGTGGGTGTCAATCATGGCGGTCTAGGTCGTGACAAAGTTGGTACCAAAGCCCTAGGTTCGTTGATCTCATTGTACCAAAACAAGTCTAGTAGAGTCTTGCAGAATGGTACAGAGACATCTGTACTTTTCTTCGAGAGGATATAGGACTTTAGGAAATCTCTTTGTCTTCTTCTCCTCTCGTGCTATGACTTGATTCCAATTGGTATCTGGTGATCCAAATTGTTATCTAATTTCCTTCCCTCTTCTGTTCGCAGATGGTTAACACGCAATACAACAGCGTCAGGCCCATAGCCCCTATCAATGAGCCAGCAGAGAAGCCCGCAGCAAGAGGCCGTGGTCGAGGAAGCGGTAAAGGAAGAGGAAGGGAAAGAGGTCGAGAAAGGGTAGCACCCGCCAGGGGTGAAACCCCAGTTGAGAATGTTCCCAGGGAAGAGTCCCTCCTGCACCCCAAGAAGAGGTGGAAGAGAATGTGGTGATTGAAGACGAGGAGGATGTTGGACCATAAGAGGATGCACAGGCTGAGACTACATGTCTTCCTCCCTTAGACCCAGTGATAGGTCAGCAGATCATTACTTTTCTGAGGGGGTTGGTTGGCTCTGGAGTCCTTCCCACAGTGCAAGCTACTCAACCTCCAGTCAACCACCCCATTGCTGCTACTGTCCCCAGGTGGATGGAGCATTAGGCACTGATACCTTCTTCCGTCCCCTATTGGGTTCTGTGATGACTGGTACTGAGCACGAGATGTTGACTAAGTTTCTGAAGTTGAAGCCGCCTGTATTCCATGGTTCTAAGAGTGAGGATGCCTATGAGTTCATTCTGGATTGCTATAAAAGTCTTCCAAGTTAGGCATTGGAGTAGAGTTCGTGACCTTCCAGCTTCAAGGTGAGGCTAAGCAGTGATGGAGGGCCTATATGGAGTGCAGATCGCCAGTCTTGCCCCCACTCACTTGGATGCAGTTCCATGCTTTGTTTCTGTAGAAGTATGTTCCCCAGACTTTGAGGGATCGCAAGGAGGATGAGTTCATGGCCTTGGAGCAGGGTGGTATGACTGTAGCTGCTTATGAGGCTAAGTTCCATGCCTTGTCCAGATATGCTACACAGTTGGTGACTACAGAAGAGGAGAGGATTCGTCTATTCATCACAGGATTGAACACCGAGTTACAGGTATTTTCTGTTCACATGACCTCTGTAGGTAAAAGTTTTAATGTGGTGACAGACTTTGTGAAGAAAGTGGAAGGAGTTTGCGTGATGGGCAGGCCAAGGCTTTGGCTAAGAAGCCCAAGAACACAGTAACTTTCATGGTTCCTACTTCAGAGGTTTAGGTAGGACGGCGATTGCAGCCCGGCCAATTCAGTCAGTCATGCCCGCTTCTATAGGTGGTTACTCGGGAACTCCACAGCAGAATCCTATTCAGGATGGTCAGGGAGCCGCACCTGCGTCTGACAGCAGGCCGTCTTTTGACCGCAGTTGTTACAATTGTGGAGAACCTAGAAATATAAGGAGAGATTGTCCCCATCCGTGCATGCCTGACCCCGTGTAGTAGCAGACCAGAGCAGTGGTACCAGCGGGCAATGGTAGTAATGGTAGAGGACGTCCATATGGTAGGTGAGGAGGAAATCAGCGAGGTCGTGGAGGCCGGAAAAATGGTAATGCAGGTGGAGGAGCAGTGTAGCCAGGCAAGGAGGTTGTTAGTCAAGATGACAAGGCTTAGTTTTATGCCTTTCCAAGAAAGACCGAGGCTGAGGCATCTGATGCAGTGATCACATGTACTATTCTTGTCTGTGACTGGATGACTACTAGTTTGTTTGATCCGGGTTCTACTTATTTATATGTGTTAGTTCAGTTTGCCTTGAGATTTGATGCGGTTTGTGATGTGCTTGATGTTTCTACCCCAGTTGGAGAGTCTGTCATAGTCACCCATGTCTATCATGCTTGTTCTGTCCTGTTTATGGGTTTCCAAACTTGGGTTGATTTGGTTGTTCTGGATATGACTGACTTTGATATAATCTTAGGCATGACTTGGTTGTCCCCCTATTATGAGGAGCTTAATTGTAATGCTAAGACTGTGACTCTAGAGATCCCAGGTAGAGAAAAGTTAGAGTGGGAAATTGTGTACAAGCCTAAGCCAGCTAAGGTCATATCTTTCGTTCGGGCTAGGAAACTGGTGTGGCAGGGGTGTTTGCCATATTTGGATCATATTCGGGATGTTGATGCTGAGTCTCCCTATATTGCGTCTATTCCTGTAGTGTCTGAATTCAAGGAAGTGTTTCCAACCGATTTGCCTAGTATGCCTCCGGATAGGGATATAGATTTCTGCATTGAATTGGAGCCGGGCACTCGCCCCCATATCCATTCCTCCTTATCGCATGGCTCCGGTAGAATTGAGAGAGCTTAAAGCTCAAATCCAAGAACTTCTTGTTAAAGGTTTTATCCATCCTAGTGTTTCCCTGTGGGGTGCTCATGTCTTGTTTGTTAAGAGGAAGGATGGTAGTATGAGGATGTGTATAGACTACCAACAGTTGAATAGGGTCACCATTCGAAATAAGTATTTGTTGCCTCAGATAGATGATCTTTTTGACCAGTTGCAGGGTGCATTAGTTTTCTCTAAAATTGACTTAAGATCTGGTTATCATCAGTTAAAGATTAGGCCTGAGGATGTACCCAAAACGGCATTCAGGACCCGCTATGGGCACTATGAGTTCTTAGTGATGTCGTTTGGGTTGACCAATGCGCCTGTAGCCTTCATGAGTTTGATGAATGGTGTCTTCAAACCATTCCTGGATTTCTTTGTTATCGTCTTTATTGATTACATTTTGGTTTATTCGAAGAGTAAGTAAGAGCACGCCGATCATCTTCATATTGTTTTGGGTGTCCTTGGAAAATAGAAGTTGTATGCAAAATTTTCCTAGTGTGAGTTCTGGTTGACTTCAGTTGCTTTTTTGGGGCATGTAATCTCAAAGGAAGGGGTAATGGTAGATCCCCAAACGATCGAAGCAGTAAAGAACTGGGTCCGGCCTAGCTCTATGACTGAAGTTAGGAGTTTTGTGGGGCTCGCCAGCTACTACCGACGGTTTGTGAAAATTTTTGCTTCTATCGTTACGCATTTAAAAATGCTGACCCAAAAAAGAGGTGCCTTTCGAGTGGACTGAAAAATGTGAAGCGAGGTTCCAAAAGTTCAAGACTCTTCTGACCACAACACCTATTCTGACACTTTCGGTGGAAGGTAAAGATTTCATTATTTATTGTAATGCTTCACATTTGGGATTGGGTGTCGTGTTGATGCAGGACAGAAATATCATAGCTTATGCATCGCGGCAGCTGAAGGTGCATGAGAGAAACTACCCAGCGTATGACTTGGAGTTGGCAGCGGTAGTGTTTGCTCTCAAGATTTGGCGGCATTACCTTTATGGTGTCAAGTGTGAGGTGTTTACTGATCATCGTAGTCTACAACATTTATTCACCCAGAAGGACCTGAATCTGAGACAGCGAAGGTGGATGGAGTTACTCAAGGACTATGATGTTACCATCCAATATCATCCGGGTAAGGCTAATGTGGTGGCAGATGCATTAAGCTGGAAGACGGTGAGTATGGGTATTCTAGCTTGCTTGGGTGTGTCCAAGCGACCTTTGGCCAAGGAGATTCAGACCTTGGAGTCTAAGTTCATGAAATTGAGCATCTTAGAGAGGGGTGGGGTGTTAGCCAGCATTGAGGTTAGGCCCACATTCATTGAGGAGATCAATGACAAGCAGTTTGAGGATGAGAGTCTGAATGAGCTCAGAAAGAAGACAGTGCCTGGCAAGGCACAAGATGCGGCTCTTGATGCGGGTGGTGTGCTCAGTTTTAAGGGAAGAATTTGTGTTCCCAGAGTGGATGACTTGATTCAGAAGATGTTGACAGAATCTCATGGTCCGCGGTATTCCATTCATCCGGGTGTCACAAAGATGTACCGAGATTTGAAATTACTTTATTGGTGGCCTGGCATGAAGAAAGACATAGCTGAGTTTGTGGCTAAGTGCCAAAACTGTGAGCAGGTAAAGTATGAGCACCAAAGGCCTGCAGGTTTGCTCCAGCGAATGCCAACCTGAATGGAAGTGGAAAAGGATAGCTATGGATTTCGTGGTTGGTTATCCTAAGACCTTGGGGAAGTTTGACTCCATTGGGTGGGGGTTGACAAACTGACTAAGTCAGCCCACTTCATTCCAGTCAGAGTAGACTATAATGCTCAGCAGTTGGCTAAGGTTTATGTGAAGGAGATAGTGAGGATGCATGGGGTGCCCCTTTTCATCATCTCGGACCGTGGTACGCAGTTCACATCCAAGTTTTGGAGAAAATTGCATGAGGAGTTGGGCACTCAACTCAATTTTAGCACAGCCTTCCATCCACAGACTGACGGGCAGTCAGAGAGAACTATTCAAGTGTTAGAGGACATATTGAGGGCATGTGTGATTGACTTTGGAGGGCATTAGTATAAGTTCCTACCTTTGTGTGACTTCTCCTAATAATAACAGTTACCACTCAAGCATTTACATGGCACTATTCGAGGCATTTTATGGGAGGGGATGTAGATCACCCATAGGGTGGTTTGAGGCTGGAGATGTGAAACATTTGGGGGTTGAGTTGGTTAAAGATGCTCAGGATAAGGTGAGAAGCATCCAAGCTAAGCTTCTAGCAGCCCAGAGTCGATAGAAAAAGTATGCAGACCATAAGGTAAGGGACATGACATTTCAGGCTGGTGAGCAAGTTCTTCTAAAAGTGTCACCCATTAAGAGGGTGATGAGATTCAGAAAGAAGGGCAAGCTTAGTCCTCGATACATCGGGCGATTTGAGACTCTTGACTATGTAGGGCCAGTGGCTTATAGGTTGGCTTTACCGCCTAGCCTATCTGGAGTACATCTAGTGTTCCATGTGTCCATGTTGAAGAAGTATCATGGGGATGGAGATTACATCATAAAGTGGGACTCATTTTTGTTAGACAAAGACCTTCAGTATGAGGAGGAACCGGTTGCAATTCTTTATCGCGATGTCCGGAAGCTGAGGACCAAGGAGATAAAGTCTTTGAAAGTTAAATGAAAGCATTGTCCGATTGAGGAAGCTACCTGGGAAACCGAGAAGGACATGCGAGACAAGTATCCCCAGTTATTCGACGATTCAGGTAGTACTCTACTCTTGCGTTAGCCCAGTTCTCCTAGTTTATCACTCGGGGACGAATGATGGGTAAATTGGTATCTATTGTAAGGACCTGTTTTGATCGTTATGGAAAAGCCAATGGGGAAGGAATTTGGGCCAGAAAACTTCTGAATACTAACTTGGAAATTTCTCGCCTAGGCCAGACTTGGATGAAATCTGAGTCAAGTCAGGTCTAGGGAAATCCGGTAATGTATGGGGGATTTAATTATGAGTTTGATCACGTGAGTGGATAGCCAAGACGTTAAGGAGCATGTACAGCTTTACGGAATCGAATTTAGGTGAGTAGAACTCCCGAAACTGATCTTCGTGTGAAAGGGTAGTCTTAGAACGTCAAGGTTTGAAGGTGTGTTGCAAAATGGGAGCTTGGAACTCAAATTATAAGTTTTTGTCTCCGTGCAAGCTGCCGGGGCAGGGTTATCCGCTAGGATTGTGCCACTGTGGTGGGATGGCCCCCGCTATGGTGGGCCAGTCGCGACTTAAACCGGGGAAAAAACCCCAAAAACGTTATTTTCTGCAAAACCTCATTCTTAAGAGCTAAGGGACGACCTAGAGAAGTTTCTCATCAATTTTTCACGAATTCTCGCGCCAAAGGGAAGTTAATTACTCCCCTAATCCGTATTTTGATTCTTAGAACTTAGAATTCTTGTTAATTATCGTATGGGAGGGTTTTGGCCTGAAGTTAATAGTGGAAAAAGCCCTAGTTGAGGATTAGGATCATGGGGTTAGCCTTGGGTATATATTTTGTTATAATCTGGGTAAATTAAGCCTTTTTTATCGATCCTTGTGTTAATTAATTGTTTTAGACCAAAACCAAGCTAAAAGACTCCAGAAAGGGAAGGCTCAAGTGTCTTAGGAGTGTTCAGGCTTGGTTTCGAGGTAGGTGATGGTTTGACTTCCCGTTGTGCTATATATGCCTGTTAATTGCTCCATTGTATGCATGCATGTATATGAATAGGGAAACATGAATCGAATCTAATGAAATTATTATGTATGAACAATTAGATGCCATGAACCTGTTACTTGACAATGTGACTATGTGCACTGTTCATTATGGGTGTGATTGTGACTGTGGTTGTGCTGACTGGACCAAGGGTCACGTTTTGACACATATATTAGATCGGGTGTCACGTTTTGACACTTATATTGGACCGGGTGTCATGTTCCGACACACATATATTGGATTAGGTGTGACGTTCCGACACACTAACAGTTTGGGTGTGGGTTCCATGAGAGGACCATTTGTGATTGTTACATTCATATCTACATGTCATTGATATCGGGGAATTGAATATTGCTCCTAAAATGATAAATGAATTATGCATCTTGTATATGTGTGTTTACTGTGTTGTAATTACTTGCGTATATTTCGCTTACCAGAGTAGCCGCGTGATCCTATCAGTAAACCGTGATTTCGTGTACTGATACTGCACTTGCTCTTTCTTTGTTGAATACAGGGCATCTTCAGGCGTCTAGTGACAAACCTCAATTAGGAGATCATTGACCGAGACCGGATTCGAGGGTGAGCCAGTTCTTTCTGGCTCCCTTGGATCCATCATTAGTTTAGTCCATTCTTTTCGTACTCAGACTATATATATTCAGAATTTTACTTATGTTTAGTTTTCGTGATTGCACCCTCTTTTTCTTAGACTTGTTGATTAGTAGAGTTTTGGTACAATGACTTTCAGGTCTAGGGGTTGAATTTTCACGAGGGTTATGCTTCGTTGTTTTAGTTAATCTTTCTGATTTTATGGGAACTCAGTACTTAATTCATCATTTAAACTTGTTTACATATCTTTAAATGGTTTAGTTTCTTTAAGCTGCTTAGTCGGGTTGTGATAGTGGTTCTCCCACAGGAGGGTTAGTGTGGGTGTCAATTACGGCGGTCTGGGTCGTGAGAGTTCGAAAGAAGTTTACCCTCAATTTGGGACTTTCCATTATCCGAACCTAATTGAGTCACAACAATAATATCAAACACCAAGAAAAAAATTCTTCTTTTACCTGCGAATATCAGACATTTTGCCAAAATAATTTAAGGGTGATCTAAATATTATGGAATTAGGCTCATCATTCCTCCATTTTTTGGTGAATAACCCCTCAATCTCCTTAATAAAAATATTTATTTTTTATCTATTTTGTGTTGTCTATATATAAAGTATCAGCTTTATCTTTATTTTTATGTGTTATTAATTTAGATTCATTTAATACTGATAAAGATATTTTTTTAGGAAGAAAATGATTGTTTGTTAATTAGATTAATTTTGTGAATAACTTTTTCTATGGTATATGATAATGATTTTTAGAACTCCAAATAAAAATCTTGTGTTCTTAACCTATTAAATGACAAGGAGTAGAATAAAAATTAGGAGGAGGTAATATCAGTAGAAGTTCACTACTAAGAATTTAATTTTATTTATTCTGATACAATATTTATACGTTCTTTTAAAATTAATTCAATCACATATTGAAAGGTAAAATAACATATCTCAATGGAATATTAAACATGACAACTCATTAGTATAAAAATGATCGTTCTTCTAGATAAAATAGTTCCAATGGAATTTAGAATAAATTTTAAAGTGTAATTAAGATTATTTTCACTTGGTTTTCGATATCTCATATTGTATCCTGACTAATTCAAATTTTGAGGGACATTTCATACACAAGGTCAAGCTCGAGACCTCTGGTTAAGGATGGATGGATCATATACATCTCACCACAACTATTGTTGGTACTATTAATAACTTAATTTACTTTCTCTTGAATATTTGGCTATATGTTGGATTGATTTGTTGTGTTCTACCAACAAGGATTGTCGTGGAGTAGAAGTTAGTATTCTTTCATCCTTAACCAAAAGTGTCGGGTTCGAGTCTTGGACATGAATTACCTTTGTTGGAAAGATGTTTATCCTCAATTTGAGACTTTGCATTATCCGAATCTAAGATACTTTTTCTTCTTGTACTTATGAAAATTAGATATTTTGCAAAAAGAATATGAGGGTGATCTCAAAGATTATGAGATTAGGTTCATCAATCCTTCATCTTTTAGTGAATAACCCTTCAATCTCCTTAATGAAAATATTTATATTTTATCAGTTTTGTGTTTTCTACATATAAAGTATTGTCCTGTATGTTTATTTCTTTTTTTCTGTCTTATTCATTCAGATTCATTTATTGTTGATAATAATAATTTTCTTTGAAGGAAATGATTGTATGTAATATAGATTAATTTTTTTACTTGTCTTCCTTGAGGTATATGATGATAATTTTTATAGCTCCAAATAAATTTTTCTATTCCTAACCTATTAAATTTCATGGTATTGAATAAAAATCAGGAGGAGTAAATAGTATCAAAAAAAATTTAGTACGAAGAAGTAAATTCTATTTATTTTAAATTCTATTTATTCTGATGTGAAGTGAAATATTTTATTTATAAACTCAAAAGTTCTATATGTTTCTGTATATTTTTGTGTGTCTTCTATATTTTCTGTATATTCTGTATCTATTTCTATGTATTGAAAATAACTAGTAACATCCCTATTTATAAAAGTAAAAACCAAATTAAACTACGACTAGAAACCACTCTAACTAACAAATCCTAATTAAACATAAATAACTAAATACCATAAATAACAATCCTAAACAACTTAGGATTCATACTCCAACTTTGAATTATTATTTCCAACATTCTCCCGTAATTCAAAGTAGTATACTCTTATCTTTTTCTTTCTGTCATTGTTGTTGTATTGGAGTACGTCTCTTCAATCTTCAATTGTTGGAGTACTTCTCTTCAATCTTTCAATTGTTGGAGTACTTCACTTCAATCTTCAATTGTTGGAGTACTTCTATTCAATTCTCATTTTTTTTCTTGGTTGTGTTGGAGCACGTTCTCTCCAATTCCAAGTGTTGGAGCACTTTCTCTCCAACTCACGATATATTTTTTCTTGATTGTGTTGGAGCACTTCTCTCCAACTTCCAAGTGTTGGAGCACTTTCTCTCCAACTCACGATATTTTTCCTCTTGGTTATGTTGGAACACTTCTCTCCAACTTCCAAGGTTGATGTCCTTCCCACCAACGCCTTTTCTTTTTGGTTGTTTTTTTTTGTTATGTCTTTAGTGTTGGAGCACTATCACTCCAACTCTCGTTGATGCCCTTCCCATCAACTCCATTTCTTTTTTCTTTTTTTTTTCTTTTTGGTGTTGGAGCACTCTCTCTCAACCTCTCGTTGATGCCCTTCCCATCAACTCCTTTTTTTTTTTGTTTTTTTTTTACTTTCTCTAACTTTTAATTTAAAGAAGAGTTTCTTCCTCTTGTGCTTGGTTGCACTTCTTTAAATTTGTAATATTTTGTAAGTCATGTCTTTGGTGTTGGAGCACTCTCTCTCCGACTCTCGTCGATTCTCTTCCCATCAACTCCTTTTCTTTTTGTGTTTTTTTTTGTTTTTTGTTTTTTTTTTACTTTTTTAAACTTTTAATTTCGAGAAGAGTTTGTTCCTCTTGGGCTTGTTTGCACTTCTTTAAATCTGCAATATTTTGTAAGTCTTTCCTGTTAGCATGTTCATTTCATGCATATATTATTTGTCTAGCTTTTTTCAACATGATCATTGGCCAGACGGGCAGCATATATGGGTCAAAGCAGCCCGCCGACAGTGGAAACTCTTTGATTCTCTACCAGGATCGTAAAAGCTCTGATACCAATTTGAAGGGAAATATTTTATTTATAAACTCAAAAGTTCTATATGTTTCTATATATTTTTGTGTTTTCTATATTTTCTGTATATTTCGTATCTATTTCTATGTATTGAAAATAACTAGTAACATCCTTATTTATAAAATTAAAAACCAAATTAAACTAGGACTAGGAACCATTCTAACTAACAAATCCTAATGAAACATAAATAAGTAAATACCATAAATAACAAATCTTAAACAACTTAGGATTCATACTCCAAATTTGAATTATTATTTCCAACATGATTTCATATTTATATTTTATTTTAAACACATATTGAAAGTTAAAAAAATAAAATATCTCAATGGAATATTAATCGTGATAGCTCATTATTATAGAAATTATCATTCTTCTTGATAAAAGAGTTCAAATAGAAGTCAAAATAAATTATAAATTGTAATTAGTATTGTGTTTACTCGGTTTTCAATATATCATATTCAATCTTTGATTGATTCGGATTCCGAGGGATACACTCTAACAATATTTTTTTGATATCCAAGACTCAAACCCGAGACCTCTGGTTAAGGATGGATGGTTTATATACATCACACCACAACTATTGTCGATACTAATAATAACTTAGTTTTCTTTCTCTTGCTTATTATGCACTATGTTTCATTAAGTTGTTGTATTCTACCAATAAGGATAGTGGTGAACTAGAAGTTAATATCACTTCATCCTTAATTAGAAGTGGCAGGTTCGAGTCTTGGTCATAAGATATCTTTGTTAGAAAGAAGTTTACCCTCAATTTGGGACTTTCCATTAGCCGAACCTAATTGAGTCACAATAATAATATTAAACACCAAGCAAAAAAACATTTTCTTCTTTTACCTGCGAATATCAGATATTTTGCCAAAAGAATTTAAGGGTGGTCTAAATATTATGGAATTAGGCTCATCATTCCTCCATTTTTAGTGAATAACCCCTCAATCTCCTTATGAAAATATTATTTTTTTTATCCTTTTTGTGTTGTCTATATATAAAGTATCAGCTTTGTAACATCCCAGAAATTTTTTGAGCTAAGACTCGAACCATCCTTCGTTGTGAGTAGGATTTTACCGAGGAATTTAAAATTTCTTAAATGTTAAGGTCACTAGATGTAGCACCTTGAGTTCCAAAAAGAACTAAATTGGAAATAGCAAAATCTGAAATTTTGCAAGTTATGCTTAAGTTATGAGTT
>JAJONR010001556.1:0-91304 GCA_029582245.1 Solanum etuberosum | reverse complement strand
TATTTGCGGCTTATCAAAACTAGAGTCGATGAAATAACGGTCTTACCTTGATCTTAAGTTCGTAATACACCTCAAAACCTTAAAGTATGTCTAAACCCTTGATGTCCCAACACCAAAGGATTATATGCTACGAAATCGATAAAACAAATTAAACCATGATGATGAGCTCAATGCGTAGAACAACTTTCGTCAAGGACTTAAGTCGAGAAAATATATAATTTGGTTGATCCTAGAAGTGGATTTTCTAAATTTTCTGGTTAGTCACTGAAAAAAAGGAATAAATGTCGAAGAAGAAGATATATAAAGAGTTCCCCCGACCTAGGGGACCCACCTCACGTGCCTGCTTGCGCAATCTCATAAAAACGTGAATATCTCTCTATTCTGAAGTCGTATGAACGAACGGTTTGATGCGTTGGAAACTAGACTCGTAGACCTTCAATTTTATAGGTTGTAGGCCCCGTAAATCTTTATAGATTTGGAGAAAACCTCCAATACATTTGACATAAATTTCAGAGAAATATTTAAAAAGGAACTTACAATAACTTTTGCCAGCTTTTATTTTGCAACTTACCTAACTTAAAAACTTGAGATACAACCCTTGAACACTTAAAATATGACATACCACATCATTATTAATTTATTACTCACCCTCTTTGTTTTTCCACGAAGGTACGAGTTAAATTAGAGTTCCGAAAAGTCAGGGTGTTACATCCTCCCCCCCTTAGAAACATTCATCCTCTAATGAAAAATCTAAGCCACGCGGTTAAGTACTTAGTAGTTTCCAAAATTTGGCAAAGTATAATCTATACCCATAATATCCAGGAACCTGAAATGCAGAAGATTACAACCTAAGCACCTTACAGGACAATACAAATAGATAAGCACCATAGCTCCGCAATAATAGTACGAGAAAAAATACAACAACAACAACAACAATAATAAGCAACAATAAGAAAACTAAATGGATATCCTACCTCACTGTGCTAATCAATATTGATATTTTTACCACTGTGGGATCTAAAACCACTGAGGATATATGGATCTCATTCCATCCTCAGCTTCCCACGTCACCTCTTCCCTATTTTTATTTCTCCACAGTACTTTAACAGAAGCCACATCTTTGGTCCTCAACCTTCGGATCTGTCGATCTAATATTGCAACTGGATTTTCCTCATAGGACAACTCCTTTATGATCTGAACATCCTCAACAGGGACAACCCTAGAAGGGTCTCCTATGCACTTGCGTAGCATCGATATATGAAATACCGGATGAATCAATTCTAGCCCCGACGGCAACTCTAACTCACAAGCCACTTTTCCTATCCTCCGAAGGATCCGGTATGGCCCAATGAATATTGGACTAAGCTTGCCCTTCTTTCTGAATCTCATAACACCCTTCATAGGCGAGACTTTTAAGAATACCCAGTCATCGACACAAAACTCTAAGTCCCTTCGTTGCACATCTGAGTATGACTTATGTCGGCTTCGAGCTGTTAGCAACCTCTCCCGAATGAGATTAACCTGCTCCATTGTCTGCTGTACTAAGTTGGGTCAAATTAACCTTGACTCACCTACCTCAAACCATCCAATGGGGGATCTAAATTTTCGCCCACACAAAGCCTCATAAGGTTCCATCCCGATGCTGGAATGATAACTATTATCGTATGCTAACTCAATAAGAGGCAAGTGGTCATCCCAACTTCCCTTGAAGTCTAGTACGCACGCCCGTAACATATCCTTGACTGCAAAAATTGTGCGCTCAGCCTGGCCATCTGTCTGAGGGTGAAAGGCTGTACTGAGATTAACCTGTGTCCCTAGTCCTTTCTGAAAGGACTTCCAGAAGTTAGCGGTAAATTGTGCTCCTCTATCAGAGATAATAGATGCTGGGACATCGTGTAGCCTAAGAATCTCTCTAATATAGAGCCCTGCATACTCTTCGGCTGTAAAAGTAGCGCTGACTGGTAAGAAGTGGGCTGATTTTGTTAGTATGTCAACAATTACCCAAATAGAGTCAAACTTATGACGCGATCGAGGTAACCCTGTAGTAAAATCCATATTAATTGCTTCCCACTTCCACAAAGGAACGGCTATCTCCTGGACTAGCCCAGCGGGCTTTTGGTGCTCAACCTTCACATGTTGGCAGTTGGGACACTGTGCCACAAACTGAGCAATGTCCTTCTTCATCCCGTGCCACCAATAGATCTCCTTACTATCATGGTACATCTTTGTCGAACCAGGGTGAATAGAATAACGGGAATGATGTGCCTCTTCCATAATCTAATGTCGGAGCCCTGCAACATCTGAAACACACAATCGACCATTATATATGAGGCCTCCATCTCATGCTATATCAAATGCTAAAGACTGTTGATCCTGAGCCTTGGCTCTGCGCTGCTCTAAGCTAGGATCCTCTTGTTGTCGTACTTTTACCTCTACTACTAGGGATGATACGGCTGTGTCCTATATTGTGATTCCACTATCGTCTGCCTCTAACAATTTGACTCCCAAGCTAGCTAACTAATGAAGCTCTCGCGCTAGCTCACTCTTCTCAACACCTAAATAGGATAAACTACCCATAGATCTTCGGCTGAGGGCATCGGCTACCACATTTGGCTTTCCTGGATGATATAAAATATCCACGTTGTAGTCTTTCAGTAACTCAAGCCATCGACGTTGTCGCAGATTTAAATCTTTCTGTCAAAAGATATATTGAAGGCTTTTATGATCTGTGAAGATGTCAACATGAACGCCATATAAATAGTGTCTCCAGATCTTTAACGCATGCACAACTGCAGCCAACTCTATATCGTGGGTCGGATAGTTCTTCTCATGCTTCCTCAACTACCTTGAAGCATATGCGATAACCTTACCATGTTGCATTAGAACACATCCCAACCCAACACTAGAAGCATCACAGTACACCGCATAGCCTTCTGAACCCTGTGGCAATGCTAGAACTGGTGCTGATCTCAACCTGCCCTTCATCTCCTGGAAACTATGCTCGCAAGCTTCAGTCCAATGGAACTTAGCTTCTTTTTGAGTCAGCTTCGTTAAGGGTGCTGAAAATGAAGAAAACCCCTCTACAAACCTTCTGTAGCACCCAGCTAACCCAAAGAAACTACGAACCTCAGTCGAAGTCATGGATCTGGGCCAAGTCTTTACGGCCTCAATCTTTTGTGTATCAACCGTAATGCCTACATCTGATACAATATGGCCTAAGAAAGCTACAGAGTCCAACCAGAACTCACACTTAGAAAATTTTGCATAAATTTCTTGATCTTGAAGAACCTGAAGGACTACTCACAGATGATTTGCATGCTCAGCTTTTGAACGTGAATACCCCAAAATATCATCAATAAATACAATTACAAACAAGTCTAGATGCGGCCTGAATATACTATTCATCATATCCATGAACACTGTTGGGGCATTAGTTAATCCAAAAGACATTACCAAGAACTCAAAGTCTCCATATTTGGTTCTAAAAGCCATCTTTGGAACGTCTTTCTCCCGAACTCGTATCTGGTGGTACCCTGATCTTAAATCAATCTTTGAGAAGCACTCAGTACCTTGTAAATGATCAAACAAGTCATTGATCCTCAGAAGGGGATACTTATTCTTTATAGTCGCCTTATTCAGCTGTCGGTAATCAATACACATTCTTAGTGAGCCATCTTTCTTCCTTACGAATAACATTGGCGCACCCCATGGTGAAGAACTAGGCCTAATAAAGCCTTTATCCAGTAAGCCTTTCAGCTGATCCTTCAACTCCTTTAGCTCAACAGGAGCCATTCTATAAGGAGTGATAGATATGGGTTGTGTACCTGGTAGCATGTCGATAACAAAATAAATTTCCCATTCTGGAGGGATACCAGGGAACTCGTCTGGAAATACATCTAGAAACTCATTAACTACTGGAATAGACTAAAGTGTCGGTGGTTATGAATCAATATCATGAATGCGAACAAGATGATAAATACAACCCTTAGTAATCATCATCCTCGCCTTAAGATAGGAAATAAACCTACCTTTCAGCGTTGCTGTATCACCTTAACATTCCCAAACTGCCTCTCCTGGAAAGTGGAATCTAACAATCTTTGTCCAGCACTCAACATTAGCATAACAAGAGGCTAACCAGTCCATACCCATAATGACGTCGAAATCGACCATCTCTAACTCTACGAGGTCTACAGAGGTCTGACGGTCGATAATTTCTACCATGAAACCTCGATAGACTCTCTTGGCAATAATAGACTCACCAACTGGTGTAGACACAATAAAGGGTTAATCTAACGACTCTGCTACTATACATAACTTCCCCGCAATAAATGGAGTAACATAAGACAGAGTAGATCCAGGATCTATCAAAGAATAAACACATTGGGAGCAAACAATCAATGCACCTGTCACAACATCTGGTGATGACTCTAAGTCCTATCGGCTGGCTAGTGAATATGTACGGTTCTGGCCACTGAACTAGATGCTCCCTCTCTACCTCCGCCTGTACCTCTACCTGCTAAAGTCTGGGGTCCACACCTTATAGACTATGCTGATGAGGAGGAACCTACTACTGACCTGGTCTACTGACTTATACCACCCTGACCTATGGTCAGGTAGTTCCTCCACCCATGCCCCTCATGTCCACAAGAATAACAACCTGTGGAACCCTGCCTGCACCTCCCAAAATGCATCCTACCACAGGTAGTGCAACGTGACGGGATGTCCTAGCCTAGCCTGAACCCCTCTGCTGCTTTGAGCCTGATGCTCGTGAACCCTCACCCGGGCCAGACTGTCCCTGATGATCAAATCTACTACCCTGGAACTGTTGTGATGGAGGTCTAGGTGGCCTACTAGAATATCAGGGTCTGGGACCACCCTGAAAATCTCCCTGTGAACCAGCGGGCCTAGCCTTCTTCTGTCTCTCTCTCTCGATCCTCTCACTCATATTTTTGTAGATGTCTGTGATCCTCTATGCCTTGTTCAAAGGCCTGAATTCATGAGATATCGATATTATCATTTAGTGCAGCGGTGGAACAAGCATCGATATAGTCCGAATCAAGCCCTCCTACTAATCTACGCACCCTGTCATGCATCGTATCAACAAATACTGGTGCATATCTATCCAATGAATCAAATCTCAGCCCATACTCTCGGACACTCATGCTGCCCTATTGGATGTTCAGAAACTGGTCCACCCAGCCATCCCTAATATCTCGAGGAAAATAGTGATCTATGAAAGCTTCTCTAAAGCTATCCCAAGTGGGTAGAGCTGCATCATTTCCCTTAGATCTCTCCCAACTTTCATACCACAATACTGCAACATCATGAAATCAAACTGCTGCTAACTCAACTGATTCAGTCGCTGAGGCATGCATGACTCTGAAGATCCTATGAAGCTAATCAACAAAGTGCTGAGGGTCCTCTCTGCGATCTATCCCTGTAAACTGTGGAGGATTCAAGGCAAGAAATTCACGAACTCTCAAACTTCCGAGCCTTTTAGAAGGTCCGGCAACATCTGGCACAACTTTCTGGCATTGTGCAGCTACTAACTGTGCTAACATACATACTGCATTCTTGAAATCCTGATCAGATGGAATAGGAGGAACTAGAGGTGGTGCTGCTGGTGGAGCAGGAAGTCTTGTAGCCCTTGGAGGCTACTGAAGCGGTGGAGAAGCTATAGGGGCTGAGAAGATGTCTCCCCCTGGGTCTCACACTGGGCTACCTCCACCTGTGGTACCTTGTCGGTACCCTCGCCTAAAGCTGTATCTAGCCCCTAGCTAGCTGTGGTCTGTCTGGTGTCAGTCATCTCCATCTATATACAAATATCAATTATAAGCCAACAACCTCAACCCTTAAGACACCGCTCTATAGCACGAGGTGAGCAAAAGAAGGATAGTCATTCTAACATGCCCGGTAGCTTCTTGCTTATCGAGTGTGGTGCACAACACATTTATAAACAAGACTCTACTAGAAACGGCTTGCAGACTCCCTAGGATACGACGTTGCTCTGATACCAAGTTTCTCACGCCCCAAACTCAAGGGGGGAAACTGGCTCTTAATGCCAAAACTCAAGCCTGAGCTGACCCTGCTGAGCCATTTGCTACTAGCGCATGGCAGCCACACGCAATCAAGAAAACAAACAAGTATATCTCTGCTTAAAATTAAGCCCTTGGCCGGCAAGGCCCCTGTCAACAGATCTATAAAAGAAACAGCTACTCCCAAGAGTTCATATAAAGAAATAGCCAACTAACACAAAAGTCCTGATTGGGCCGTCGAGGCCACCATGATCTCTATACAAAAACTGAAAGCAGGTATATATCAAGACAATACATCAAACATCTAACAAGCTTCAGCAAACCAACAAACTAGGCCAGCATGGCCATAACGTAGCTATATACCCCACACACTAGTCTGCAAGCCTCTAAGAGTGGTAAAGATTGGCGGGATAGGGCCCCAGCCTACCAATAAAAATATATACAACAAAAGCTAACAAACCTCCCAACTCTGGCAGCTTCGGAGGAAAAGGGCTATCCAACTAGATAGAAGTCAATCCTGCTGTTGAGGAGGTCTACTGGGTCATCTGTCGGGACCTGCATGCATGAATGTAGCGCCACCAGGCAATGGGGCATCAGTACGAAATAATGTACAGAGTATGAAAAGCGATAGACTAAATGTGCAAGTATCATAATATACCAAAAGCAATCAGGTAAGGAAATCAAAATTTAGATAAGCATGCTAACCCACTACTGAATCTAAAAATACAAGCAAATGATCAAACAAAAACCTAACCAAGACCCATAAGCTCGGCAGGTACAAACAACACACTACCTACCTAGTCCCCCATAAGCCCAGAAGGTGCCAAATCAACCTACATACCCCTATCGGTAGCCCCTTGTCTTTGTAAGAAGTCACATAACCCTTTTTGGTAATGATATAGGCCCGTAGGCAGCGCATAGACCTCTTAGGCAACATCATAGCTCGGTGGGCTGCACATAGCCCTCTTTTGCATCACCATACCCTTATAGGCAACACATAGCCTTCTTTGGCATCAAAGTAGCCCTGTTTGCAACACATAACACTCTTTGTCATCAACATAACCCCGTGGGCAACACATAGCCCTCTTAGGCAGTAACATAGTCTTCTTAGACAACATCATAGCCCTCTTAGGCAACAACATGGCCCTGTAGGCATCACATAGCCTTATCAGGCGTCAATATAGCCTTGTAGGAGGAACATAGCCCTTCTAGGCATAGATCACATTTCTGCAGCTAACCACAATAGCCCCAAGGGCAACAATAACAATCCAATAGGATAAAAGCGAACAATTTAGCTATAAGAAACCTATACGAATAGCCTCTAAGTCGTGTCCAACATAGGGATGCTACTAACTGAATAAGAATCCCGACAAGGGAGGATTATATCCACTCGAGCAGCCAACAATCAACACTAATGGTTACAAGTATAACAACGATAACAACCCAATTACATTGCTCCTAAGCTTTAAAGAAACATTTCGTAAGAAGGGAATAACCTTAACATACCTTTTTCGCTGAATTCACGTGGCCTAGCGACTTTTACTCACAGCCCCCTCACTACTACAACAAGGCAGGACCATAATCAACACACGAAAATAGAAGATACCACGATATTTCGATAAAAGATATGTATTTCCTTCAGAAATTTCTATTTGTGGCTTATCAAAACTAGAGATCGCCGTTTCACAGCCACTCCTCTCCTTACAGTCAAGTGGCTTTCACTCCCAAGAAGTGGGAATAGGAGTCGGTCATGGAATAGATGAAATAAATCCTGCAGATGAAAGAGGAGCTTCTACGTGAACATTTCTAACAGTCCTTTACACGGAGGTAAATCTTTGCCTGCTAGGCAAGAGGATAGCAAGTTCCTACTACAACAAGGCAGGACCATAATCAACACACGAAAATAGAAGATACCACGATATTCCGATAAAAGATATGTATTTCCTTCAGAAATTTCTATTTGCGGCTTATCAAAACTAGAGTCGATGAAAGAAGGGTCTTACCTTGATCTTAAGTTCTTAATACACCTCAAAACCTCAAAGTATGTCAAAACCCTTGTTGTCCCAACACCAAAGTATGATATGCTACGAAATCGATAAAACAAATTATACCATGATGACGAGCTCAATGCGTAGAACAACTTTCATCAAGGACTTAAATTGAGAAAATATATAATTTGGTTGATCCTAGAAGTGGATTTTATAAGTTTTCTGGTTATTCACTGAAACAAATGAAGAAAAGTTGAAGAAGAAGATATGTATGGAGTTTCACCGACCTAGGGGACCCACCTCACGTGCCTGCTTGTGCAGTCTCACGAAAATGTAAATATCTCTCTATTATAAAGTTGTATGAATGAACGATTTGATACGTTGGAAACTAGACTCGTAGACCTTCGATTTTATAGGTCGTAGGCCCCATAACTCTTTATAGATTGGGAGAAAACCTCCGAGACATTTGACCCAAATTTCAGAGAAATATTTAAAAAGAAACTTACGATAACTTTCACCAACTTTTATTTTGCAACTTACCTAACTTAAAAACTTGAGATACAACCCTTGAACACTTAAAAATATGACATACCATATCATTCTTAATTTATTACTCACCGTCTTTGTTTTTCTACGAAGGTACGAGTTAAATTAGAGTTTCGAAAAGTCGGGGTGTTACAGGAGGCTACCCATAGATGAAAAGCTACCATACCTCAATGAAGAATCCACACGAAATTGATTGGATAAGGCCTCTACTTCAAACCCTAGCTTGATTTTTTTTCTTCGTCTTCTTCCTTGGAGTTTTGGAGAGAAGATTTTGGGGAAGATGGGTTTTGATTTGGGAAGTTGGTAGTTATGATTTGGATGACTTAGTTTAGGGGCATAAAACACTTATACAGTTAGTCTAAAATAATAAAAAACGACGTCACTTAATAGTTAATTAAAATGGAAAACCCTAAACTACCCCTCAACTAACTCCCCAAAACCACCTTCCAGGTGTGACCCATGACCTCCTCACCTACGGACCGTGGTTGGACCACGGCCTGTGCTAGTGAAGCGTGGGTCGGGGTTCTGGGACTTGAAATGGGGGGCTTGACCTACGGATGCAAGCCACATGGAGTGGACCCATCCACGAGGCATGGGTCCTGCCCGTGGCTACTGCCTTAGGCAGATTCTAAGGAGGCCTCACCCACGCTTCCCCCCAACGGGGCATGGGTTGACCCACGAGGCGTGGATGCCCTCTGTGGGTCACTGCCTAGCAGCCTTTTAGGTCTTTTCCTCAAGGACCGATGGTTGGTCCTTGGGGTTTAGGCCTTGACGTTCTAACACAAACACAGGAATTTTAAGGTACGGGAGGGTACATTCAAGGCTCTAACCCTAACGTCGAGCTCTAGCTTAGCCTACTAGTCCCGGAGTGTTACATTATCTCCCCCTTCGGAACATTCATCCTCAAATGATGATCTAGAAACCCTACGGAATTAAAAACTAAAGACTAGCAGCCCATCATACGTGAAATATCAAAATAATGCACCCCTCAAAGGAGGAAACTTCTACTCCATTTCAATCACAATCAATGCAACACAAGGAAGTAGGAACTATATCTACCAACCCATTATGCATGAAATTTAAAATTTCTCATATTCATAGGAGGAACTACCTTCTCCAACAAAAGCATGCTCAACACAACATTATGGAGCCACTATGCCATTTCATCAAAAGCATAATAAAGCATGTTCATCATCTCATATCATGAAGTCAAATATGCAACATCATACTAAAATGCACAACAACATGAGGGACACATAAATCATGAAAACTCATTTTATACTTAAACATGAATTTTCTCAAGAACATGCATATCATAAGAAAATCGTAAAGAACACATATAGGACACATGACTCCCAAAACTCCAAACTTTAGAGGAACTACTTACCTCAAGCTTGGATGGGAGTAGGAGGAAAAATATGAGGATAGCGGGACTTCATATCGGCCTCGGCCTCCCAAGTGGCACCCTTAACTAGATGATTCCTCCATAAAACCTTTACGGAAGTTATTTCCTTATTTCTCAACCTTTTAACTTGCCGGTCTAAGATTTCCACCAGAATCTCTTCATATGAAAGAATCTCATCAACCCCCAACCCTTCCAAGGGGATTATGGATACCGGATCTCCAATGCACTTCTTAAGCATGGAAACATGAAATACCGGATGAATCGGAGCCAATTCATTTGGCAAGTCTAACTCATAGGTAACTTTCCCAATACGCTTCAAAATTTGATATGGTCCCACATACCGGGGACTAAGTTTCCCTTTCTTGCCAAACCTCATCACACCTTTCATAGGTGAGATTTTCAAATAGATCCAATCATGAACTTCAAATTCTAGATCCCTTCTTCTAACATCGGCATAAGACTTTTGCCGACTTTAGGTCATCCTCAACCTCTCTCTAATGAGTCAGACTTTCTCAATGGCCTCATAAACTAATTCGGGACCAATTAGAGAAATTTTGCCTACTTCAAACCAACCAACCGGAGACCTACATCTCCTACCATACAAGGCTTCAAAAGGAGCCATGGCGATACTTGAGTGGTAACTATTATTGTAGGCGAACTCTATTAATGGCAAATGGTCATCTCAATTACCCTTGAAGTCTATAACACATGCCCTCAACATATCTTCTAGTGTTTGGATGGTGCGCTCCGCTTGCCCATCGATTTGGGGATGAAAAGTCATGTTAAGCTTAACCTTTGTACCAAGCCCTTTTTGGAACGACTTCTAAAAGTGTAAAGTAAATTGAGTACCCCGATTCGAGATAATAGATAAAGGAACCCCATGCAACTTCACTATCTCTTTGATATACAACTTGGCATAGTCTTCCGCCGTAAAAGAAACCTTCATGGGAATGAAGTGGGCTGATTTTGTCATCCGATCTTAATGACCCAAATAGAATCATGTTGCCTTCGGGTATGAGGAAAACCCACAAAAAAGTCTATATTCACATCTTCCCACTTCCAAGTGGGAATGTCTATATCTTGGGACAAACCTCCCATCCTTCGGTGCTCAGCCTTAACTTGTTGAAAATTTGGACATTTGGCTATAAATCCCGCAATATCTCTCTTCATACCATTCCACCAATAGACTTCCCGTAGATCACGGTACATCTTGGTGGCTCCCAGATGAATAGAATACCGAGAACCATGAGCTTCTTCTAAAATTTTCTCTCTCAAGCCATCAACATCCAAAATACATAATCGACCTTGGTACTTAAGCACCCCATCTCCCCCTTGGGAGAAAGCCTCTACGGACATCCGGAATACCGACTCTTTCAACTCAACTAATATAGGGTCAAGGTCTTGCTTTGCCTTCACATCCATCACAAATGATGATTCGGAACCATAGTGGATCGTGACACCACCCTTGGTGGAATCCACTACTTGAACACCTAGTCGGGCCAACCTATGCACATCACGAACCAATTCCTTCTTTTCATCCTCTACATGAGCCACACTACCCATGGACAACCTACTAAGAGCATCCGCCACCACATTAGCTTTGCGGGGGTGGTAAAGGACACTCATGTCATAGTCCTTCAATAACTCTAACCACCTTCTTTGCCGAAGGTTCAAGTCTTTTTGGCTAAAAAGATATTGAAGACTCTTGTGATCGGTGAAAACATCCACATGTACCCCATATAGATAGTTCCTCCATATTTTTAAGGCAAACACAACCGCCGGTAATTCCAGATCATGGGTAGAATAGTTCTTCTCATGAACTTTTAGTTGCCTTGAAGCATAGGCAATCACTTTACCACTTTTCATAAGAACACATCCCAACCCCACTCTAGAGGCATCACAATACACCACAAAACCATTTGTACCCTTCGGCAAGGTCAATACCGGAGCGGAAGTAACTCTATCTTTCAATTCTTGGAAACTTTTCTCACAATCTTCCGACCATACAAACTTAGCCTTCTTTTGAGTCAAAGCCGTCAAAGGAGAAGCAATGGAGGAGAACCCCTCAACAAACCATCTATAATAACCGGCCAAACCCAAAAATCTTCTAATGTCGGAGGGAGTAAGAGGTCTAGGCCAACTCTTAACCGCATCTGTCTTCTTAGAATCTACCTCAATACCCTTGCTTAATATGATGTAACCAAGGAATGCTACGGACCTTAACCAAAACTCGCACTTGCTAAACTTCACAAAAAGTTGATGGTCCTTAAGAACTTGCAACACAACCCTCAAATGGTCAACATGCTCATCCTTACTCCTTGAATAGATCAAAATGTCATTGATGAACACTATCACAAACATATCGAGATATTGACGGAATACCCTATTCATTAAGTCCATGAACGCCACCCGAGCGTTACTCAAACCAAAGGACATTACAAGGAACTCATAGTGACCATATCTTGTTTGGAAAGCCATCTTGGGAATATCAACCCCTCTCACCCTCAATTGTTGGTAACCCGAACGAAGGTCAATCTTGGAGAAATAAATATCCCCTTGAAGTTGATCAAACAAGTTATCAATTCTCGGAAGAGGATACTTGTTCTTAATGGTCACTTTGTTCAATTGGCGATAATCGATGCACATTCTAAGAGACCCATCCTTCTTTCTAACAAACAATATCGGAGCACCCCATGGAGAGATACTCGGTTGAATAAAACCCTTGTCTAGCAAATCCTTTAGTTGCTCTTTCAACTCTTTTAACTCTGCCGGAGCCATTCTATAAGGAGGAATAGAGATAGGTTGTGTATCCGAAATAAGGTCAATACCAAAATCTATTTCCCACTCGGGAGGAATACCGGGCAAATCATCGGGAAAAACTTTTGGAAACTCATTCACTACCGAAACCGACTCTAGGGGAGGGGTTTCGGATTCAATATCCTTCACCCTAACAACATGGTAAATTTACCCTTTGGAGATCATCTTTCTAGCTTTAAAACAAGAAACAAATTGACCTCTAGGCATAGCATTTCCCCCCTTCCACTCTAAAATAGGCTCATTCAGAAATTGAAATTTAACCACCCGAGTTCTACAATCAATAGAGGCATAACATGCATGCAACCAATCCATACCAAGAATCACATCAAAATCTAACATGTCGAGTTCTACCAAGTCAACAACAGTAACTCTATGGGACAAGGAAATGGGACATCTCTTATAAACCCTCTTAGCCACCACGGAATCACCAACCGGGGTAGAAACCGAAAAAGGCTCTAATAACTCTTCCGAAGGAACATCAAACCTCATCGCCACATAAGGCATTACAAAAGATAAAGTAGCACCGGGATCCAATAAAGCATACACATCAATAAGAAAAACTTTTAACATACCGGTAACCACATCTGGGGAGCTCTCTTGGTCACCTCGGATTTGAAGAGTATAAAAGTGGTTTTTCTTGGGAGCATCGGAATTTGAACCGCTAGGAGGAACTTTCTTGCCCTCTCTTCCTTGAACTTTAAGCATGGGACAATCCCTCATCAAATGACCACTTTTCCCACAACTATAGAGACCATCCGTGCCAACTAGGCACTTGCCATCATGTTTCTTACCGCACTTAGTACAAGTAGGCCTAGCCATAGAAGATCCACCACTATTACCTCCTTGAGGCTTAAGGTTAGGCACCCTATCTTTGTTGACCCTTGGAGCACTAGAGGAGCCTCGGTTGGAGAATCTTTGCTTGAACCTTGGTCTCCCTTGACCCTCGGACTTACCCTTGGAAATTTCAATCATTGGTTCTTGCTCTTTTTGCCTCTTTATTCTTTTTCCTAAGTCTTGACTCCTTAACTTGTTGAGCATACACCATTAGATGTGAGATATCCATATTATCATGGAGCATTGCCACACGACATTCTTCTTCAATCAAGCCAGACACACCCATCAAAAACCTACTCATTTCATCCCTCAGATTCGACACCAAAGATGGGGCATACTTGGATAATTGAGTGAATTTAGGGAATACTCTTTCACGCTCATGCTTCCTTGACGAAGATTGATGAACTCTTCAACCTTAGCCTCCCTCAACTCTCAGGGAAAGTATCTAGCAAGAAATGCCGATTTGAACACTTCCCAATCTATGGGACCCGCTCCCACCGGCCTATTGTTCTTCCATTGAGTATACCAAACTTGAGCGGCACTCTTCAGTTGGTAAGCGGCTAGTTCTGCTTTCTCTACCGAAGTCACCCCCATAATGTCAAGTATCTTGAAAACCTCTCCCACAAACTCATGAGGATCTTCTCCCCCTTTGGAGCCATGGAATTAGGGAGGATTCATTCTAGCAAAATCCTGAATCCTTGAAGCGGCCGTATTTATATTAGGATTAGCCAGAACAACAACTTCCTTATTAGCTTGGGCCGTCATGGCTTGGGCTTGAGTTGCCATGGCTTAAGTCAATATTTGCAGAGCCAACCTAATTTCCACATTTGTCATAGCCGCCGGATCATTCGGGGATTGAGGAGCTTGAGGATCTTGAGTAGGAACTCCTTGATCCACATTCTCTTCTTCTACCCTTCTAGTGTTAGCCCTTCGTGTATTCATATCCTGAAGATACATAAGAGAAGGATTAGAAGGAAGACCTTATAGAGTTAAACTCTATCGAACGACTCAAGAGTAATGAAAGAAGTGAAATTTCCTAAATATCTTATAGCCTCTCATTCATAAATGTGGCGCGCTTCACACTCGTGAACAAGACTCTACTAGACGTGGCTTATGAGACATCATCCTAGAATCATTCTAAACCTTGTGCTCTGATACAAAGTTTGTCACGACCCAAGGGTACCCCCTAGATGTAACACGGCGTACTCGACCCCGGAGGGGTTTCATACAAGCCCTTAGCATATCATGAAATAAGATAAATAGAAATGATGTGGAATTTAAAACTTTTCTATACAATCGAAATCTTTCATAAAAGCAAATGGAAGTCTAGACATTATCTCAATAAGACAGTTAATACAATCGAGTATCAAATAGGGTCACAGCCCTTTTACAATATAGTCTCAAAAAGGGAATGTAAGAAGAAACTAGAAATGAACAACTTCGGTCCTCGAACCATGAGGACTCACCAAAAGCATGGAGAATAGTCATTCCAAGCTTTGATCAAGAAGGAAGCACACAAACACATGCCCCACACCAAAAGCACGGGGCGTGGGTTGACCCACGAGGTGTGGATGCCCTCTGTGGGTCATTGCCTGGCAGCCTTTTAGGTCTTTTCCTCAAAGATCCATGGTTGGTCCTTGGGGTTTAGGCCTTGACGTTCCAACACAAACACAGGAATTTTAAGGTATGGGAGGGTACATTCAAGGGTCTAACCCTAACGTCAAACTCTACTTAGCCTACTAGTCCCGGAGTGTTACAGGCAGCAACATCTGAAAGGGGAACATCACCCCAAAGTGTCAAGATGTCCGTGGATTAAATCTGTATCACCTCAGCCCTCAATGTGGCAACCTCAAGCCTAAGGGTGTCCAAAGCATTGGAACTACCCTCAGTCTTCTTCAAAACTGCTATCCTCGCACAAAAATCATCTAATATCAAAGTGTGGCCCTCAACCATCCTTTCACACTAGACCACCCACTCAGTCAGAGAAGCCAAGGAATTCTCGATAGCCTGGTCAATGAGTTGGGGCAAGTTCTTCTCAATCTGGGCAGCTTTATGATCCGTTGACCAGGTAAGACTACCCATCTAGTATATAAGTGTCTAAGTCAAGGGAGGACGGGCAACAGAAGAAGGGGGAGGCCTTGCACTAGCATCGATCACAAAAGCAGAAGATGTAGATGTAGTAGCGGAATCAGATAAACCAGCACCAGACGAAGGATTAGGAATACTTACCTGCTCCACAGAAGGAGCAGGTGTGATGGTCTCCGCTGTCAATATGGCAAGGTCAACCACTGGAGTGGAGTTTGAGGATGGTGGCTTCCTCCGAGCCACATCATCTCACAATAACTCAGCCTCGATCCTCTGAATATAACTAGAGAAGACTGGCGTGATCCTGATATCGATTTTTGCTCTAAAGGGGACTCCAGCTTTCTCGCAAAGCTGGGTAATGAGCACCAGGAAGGTAAGAGAGATCTGCTCTGGCTCGTAGTAATATCTCTTCCACAACTATCTCTCCCACATTAATCTTCTCCCTCTCAATGATGGAACCCACTAACATGGCCTTTTAATGCCTGAGTATAGACTCATTTTGGGATGGCATCACGTTGTTACTAATAAAACCAAACCAGTACCTCTCCACTATGCTCAGGTCCTTATTTTCAATTTTTGAACCTTCAGCCATTCAAGACGATGTAGACTCACCGGATATTAAAGGGGTCATCCAATCTTTCAACTGATCCCAAGGTGTGGCCATTCGAATCTTATATTTGTCAGCTAGATTGCCCGGGGTGCCCAGTACTTCATTAATCGCAGTGCTATGACACTGCACCATCTTTCATAGAACTTCTATTCATTCCAATGTCTTCTAGGCAGTCCGTTTCCTCTTCTTTAGCAATGCCTTTACATATGCAACATAAAACTCTTGTGCCCACTTGGTATGTATGGTTGCCTGACTCTTGTCAATTGTTCCAATTTTTGGAGTTTGATTGCTCTCCATATTGCAGGGTACTCACTCATAACCCCAGTAGTAGAAATTCTGAGCTCCTCCAAAATATTTTGTTCCCCATCCGTCTTGAGTGTAACACCCCGTAGTCTAGAAGACTAACTAGGGCTAAGTGTGAGGAAAACAAGCCAAGGACAAGAGGCAAGATCCAAGGGAAAGGGCCAAGGCTGTCCAACTTTCCCAAGGAACTGCCCACCTTCCCACGAGAGCCTTCACGGCTCATGGTGGACACCACAGATTGTGGTGCCACCCGTGGTGGTGAGGCAGTAGCCTTCTAAAGACTACCCAAGTTGACCTACTCCACATGAGCCACTTCACGGCTCGTGAAGCCTTAGACGGATCGTGGAAGGGGTCGTTAGGTTGCCTTAGTTTTAAAGGGTTAAGGGGAAGGTATCCTAGCTATTGGATCATGACTATGAGAGGCACGACGGCTCGTGGTAGGCACCACGGCTCATGGAGCCTCACGTGATGGGTTTTTCACTAGACATAGAGTTTAGGGTTAAATTCAAATGACCATATCTTTTAGCTCAAAACGAATTAGGTGGTCCATGCCCTATAAAACTAAAGGTCACTGAGTCTTCTTTCCAACGCCACAGAGTTTTTCCAATTCCCATCTCGGAGTAAGAAGTTATGCCTGAAATAGTGAAGCACTATCAGGCTGAAAATTCTTCACGACCCGTTTGCGGGCCGTGGTGATGATGACGACCCGTTTTGGCCTCCATCATGCCATTTCGGCAATTTCTAGTCAGGGGACTTCTTGAGTCTTTTCCCAATTGTTTTAACTCAAAGCTATGTCATTTTGACCAAGCCTAGGTCCCCTATATAAGTCATTTTAACCCCAAAACTCACATTCAAGTTATTATTTCCAAAACCCAAAAGAAATCCCCAAAAGTTCTTCTCTCAAATATTTCTCTCTCTAGAACTTGAAGAAAAAGAAAGAGTTGGAGCTAGGGTCAAGATCAAGTCTCCATTCGTCAAGCATTTTTGGGCTTTGTAATCAAGTTATGATCGCTTTTCATCCATGAATTCCTTCCATCCATGGAGTCCCTAAGATTTCCCCAATTGAGATGATGAAATCCCAAATTTGAATTAAAGTTTCTTCCAATATTGTGGGTATTGATGAATGTTGATCCAATTGATTGGATTATGATTTTTATGATTGAATTGATAGAATTACATGTTTTTAGGATGAAATTACATGTACCCATGCCTAACCCAAGTCTAGAAAGATGAAATTGATGTAAATGAGTTTTATGCCATGAAAGGGGAAATTGAGGATTTAGAGATAATCTTATAGGATTGATGATATGTATTATAGATTGCTTGAGATTAAAGCATATAAATATGAATTGATTGAGATTAAGGTATGCATGATGAACCATAATTAGTAATTCTTGGGATTGATGCTTATATGGTGAATTATGACTTGTAGGCTTTGAACCTTGAAAGGGCAAAGTAAGAGATTATGCATGTTTCTTTATGAATCTATGTAAATACTTTAGGAACACTTTGAGAGTGAAATATCATGATTATGATATTGTTGTTGTGTTGATTGAAAGGCTATTCTCATGAACACATAATGAACATAATGTGAAATATTTTCTCAGATAAAATGATTCTAGGTTGAAAGGCCTGCTCGCCTAAAATGAATCTAAGTCAAAGGACTATGAGATGTGATGAGGCTTGTGGTGATTCCCAAAGATCTTATTATGAGAAGGATGTGAGATCATCTCTTATATTTCTAAGTTGAAAAGATGAGGTAATTACCCATGTTATGAAATGGTGAACATTAGGTGATTACCCATGTCATGTGTTGATGAGTGTGAGGTGACTACCCTTAATATATAGACAATTTCTAAAGCAAGGCAAGAAATGAATATATGTTTGCCTTTATAATGTGATATGGAGGAAAATACCTATGTCATACCATATTTTACATGGAGGCGAATACATATGATCCTTATAAAATGATGTGGAGGCGAATACCTATGTCATACCATGTTGGGACATGGAGGTGAATACCTATGATTCCTTCAAAGGAACATGGAGGCAAACACCTATAATTCCTTAAAAAGGAACATGGAGGCGAATACCTATGATTCCTAAATAAGGCAAGAGGTGAATACCCATTAGCCTTCATATTAGGCATAGATGTGAATCCCCTTATCTTGAAAAGTAAAGCAAGAATAATGTGAATTATGTTATGAAGAATAAATTGTGTGGATTGTAGCTTGAAATTCCTTCCATGAGATGTATGACTAAAGGTGATTTCCCTTGTCTATATAAGATGAGCTAAAGATGAGAATGAAAGATGATGAGCTTGAAAGATGGCCCAAGGTGGTCTACTTTGATGAGTGAGATTAGTGAAGGATTACCCATGCCTTGGTTAAGTATGCCTTGAGGAGGTTACTTGTGAAGTATTCCTTTTATGTCATGATGATTTAAGTGTATTAGGTATGCTTATGACTTATGTTGTTATCTCTTATGCTTATGATATTTGTCTTAGGTTGACTAATGCCTATGTTGATGATTTATGCTAGCTATCATATTTAGTACATTTTATACTAATGCATACTCTTGCCTACATTCTTATCAAATGTAGTGTCCGGCGATATTGACTTTCATCCCCGTGGCTAGGATCTTAGTAGAAGCAAGGATTGAAGTTTTGGTGAGTACTCATAGTATTCGAGGAGATAGCCACCATGTTCTTATGTCTTTCATTTTATGTTTAGAACTATTCTATAGGTTGCATCTCAAATATATTCATGTTTTAGATGGTTTGAGACAAGTGTACTAGACTTCCGCTTGTTTTATAAAAGACTTTGATGTTATGGAATATATTTTAAATTTCCGCTAAATTCTATTATCTTATGTTATGAAAGCTATGTGTCTTGTATGAGGTCCTTCGGGTCTTGTACGCCATGTTACATCTAGGGTGTACCCCTGGGTCGTGAAAAACTTGGTATCAGAGGACAAGGTTTAGAATGGTTCTAGGATGTCATAAAACCACGTCTAGTAGAGTATTATTCATAAGTGTGAAGCGCGCCACATTTATGAATGAGAAGCTATTAGATGCTTAGGAAACTTCACTTCTTCATTACTCCAAGTCGTGCGATAGAGTTTTCTAGCAATGAAAGGGTGTCTAACCCTAAACCTCAAGGAGGAATTAGTAGTGGATCCCTATTGCCAACTTGTGCTTGGTGTGGAAAGGAACACAAGGGTAGGTGTCTAGCCGGCATGGATGGTTGTTTCAGTGGCGGTGAAACTAGTCAGAAAATAAGGGATTGTCCTATGATTAGGGCTAAGAAAAGAGAGGGCAAGTAAGCTCCTCCTGGTGGTTCGGGTTCCAATGCTCCTAAGGAAAAGCGATTTTATGCTCTCCAAACTAAAGGTGAACAAGAGTGTGCTCCCGATGTGGCTACCGGTATGTTGAAAGCTTTTCAATTAGATGTTAATGCTTTACTAGATTTTTATGTCATCCTTGAGATGGTTTGGTTGCACTCTTATTATGCTCCTATTTGATTGTAGAGCCCATGTAGTCAAATTGTTAGTTCCTGAATAAGCCTATCCGAGAGTTGAAGGGGGGAAATCCATGCCAAAATTTTTGGTTATTTCTTGTCTTAAAGATGACTTTTAAGGGTTGCATGTACCACCTAGATAGGGTGAGGGAGATAGATTCAAGTGTTGGCCAACTCCAAAGAGCTAGTTACTTCTCTAAGATTGATCTTAGGTCGAGTTAGAACCAAATGAGGGTGGAAGATGATGATGTCCCGAAGACGGATTTTTGAACCCGGTATGGCCATTATGAGTTTGTGGTAATGTCGTTCGGATAGTAGACTCTACCGAGGGTAGTGTTATGGTTTAAGATGGTTCTGGATCGTCTTTTGTGTTAGATGTGAAAGTTAAGCAATGTATTGATCTGACCTTAGTAGAATTGAAAGAGACGGTGCTTAGAAAGTCCGTTGATGCTTCCTCCCTAGGGGGAGATGGTGTGCTTAGATTGCAAGGTCATTGTGAGTTCCTAATGTTTATGATTTGGGATTACTTGAAACATCTCACCCAAGAAGGGTGTAGTGAGTTTGATAATAAAGGGAAGCTTAGCCCCCATTTTGTAGGCCCATGAGAGATCTTGAGACATGTCGTTAGGTTGCTTATGAGTTAGATTTTCCTAGTGAGTTGACATAGGTGCATCAGATTTTCCATATCTCTAAGTTGAAAAGAGTGTATTGGAGATCCGACATTCCTAATTTCCCTTAGAATGTTTGGGAGTAGATGAAAGTTCTTCTTTTGAGGAAGTTCTGGTTGAGATGTTAGAACGGAAAGTTAAGAAAGTGAGAATCAAGGGAGAGTTCCTTATGTGATGCATGTTCATGAAAGCTTGTGTTTTGTAGAAAATGAGTTTTCATTATTGATTTCCTCATGTTGTAGTGCATTGAGTATGAGTTTCCTATAGACTTTATGAGATGAATTGACGAACATGCCTTAGATCAGGGTTGAGAGATTCCTCCTTGAATGAATGCTTTTTGAGAACGAATTGCATATGAGATCCATGAGATTGTGTTGAGCATGTTTTTAACTCAGAGATGGTAGTTCCTCCTTTGACATAATTAGTTATGATATTTCATGCATAATGGGTTGTAAGATGAAGTTCCTACTTCTTTGTGTTGCATTGAGTATGTCTAGTTTGGAGATGAAGTTCCTCCTTGGTTGTGTGCATTTAGATGAGTTGCATGCATGATGGGCTGCTAGTATTGAGTCTTTTCATCCGTAAGGTGTTTAGAAACATCATTTGAGGATGAATGTTCCCAAGAAAGAGATAATGTAAGACCCCGTAGTCTAGAAGACTAACTAGGGCTATGTGTGAGGGCAACAAGCCAAGGACAAGGGGCAAGAGCCAAGGGAAAGGGCCAAGGCTGCCCAACGTTCCCAAGGCACTGGCCACCTTCCCACGAGAGCCTTCACGGCTCGTGGTGGCCACCACAGATCGTGGTGCCACCCGTGGTGGTGAGGCAGTAGCCTCCTCAAGACTGCCCAAGTTGACCTCCTCCACACGAGCCACTTCACGGCTCGTGAAGCCTTAGACGGATCTTGGGAGGGGTCGTGAGGTTTCCTTAGTTTTTATGGGAGAAGGGGAAGATTGCCTAGCTATTGGATCATGACCACGAGAGGCACCATGGCTCGTGGAGCCTCACGTGAAGGGCTTTTCACTAGACGTAGAGTTTAGGGTCAAATTCAAATGATCATATCTTTTAGCTCAAAACGAATTAGGTGGTCCATGACCTATAAAATTAAAGGTCTCTGAGTCCTCTTTCCAACTCTACCGAGTTTTCCCAATCCCCATCTTGGAGTAAAAAGTGATGCCCGAAATAGTGAAGCACTGTCATGGTGAAAATTCTTCACGACCCGTTTGATGGGCCGTGTTGATGATAACGACCCGTTTTGGCCTCCATCATGCCATTTCGGCAGTTTCCAGTCAGGGGACTTCCTAGGTCTTTTACCAATTGTTTTAACTCAAAGCTATGTCATTTTGCCAAAGCCTAGGACCCCTATATAAGTCATTTTAACCCTAAAACTCACCCATTCAAGTCATTATTTCCAAAACCCAAAAGAAATCCCCAAAAGTTCTTCTCTCAAATATTTCTCTCTCTAGAACTTGAAGAAGAAGAAAGAGTTGGAGTTAGGGTCAAGATCAATTCTTCATTCCTCAAGCATTTGTGGGGTTTGTAATAAAAGTATTATGGCTTTTCATCCATGGATTCCTTACATCCATGGAGTCCCTAAGATTTCCCCAGTTGAGAAGATGATATCCCCAATTTGAGTTAGGGTTTCTTCCAATGTTGTGGGTATTGATCAATGTTGATTCAATTGATTGGATTATAATTGTTTATGATTGAATTGATAGAATTACATGTTTTTAGGATGAAATTACATGTACACATGCCTAACCCATGTCTAGAAAGATGAAATTGATGTAAATGGATTTTATGCCATGAAAGGGGAAATTAAGGATTTTGAGATAATCTTCTAGGATTGATGATATGTATGGTATATTGCTTGAGAGTAAAGCATATAAATATGAATTGATTGAGATTAAGGTATGCATGATGAACCATAATTAGTAATGCTTGGGATTGATGCTTATATGGTGAATTATGACTTGTAGGCTTTGAACCTTGAAAGGGCAAAGTAAGAGATTATGCATGTTTCTTTATGAATCTATGTAAATACTTTAGGAACACTTTGAGAGTGAAATATCATGATTATGATATTGTTGTTGTGTTGATTGAAAGGTTATTATTATGAACACACAATGAACATAATATGAAAGGTTTTCTCACATAGAATGATTCTAGGTTGAAAGGACTGCTCACCTAAAATGAATCTAAGTCAAAGGACTATGAGATGTGATGAGGCTTGTGGTGATTCCCCAAGATCTTCCTATGAGATGGATGTGAGGTGATCTCTGATATTCCTAAGTTGAAAACATAAGGTAATTACCCATGTCATGATATGGTGACATGAGGTGATTACCCATGTCATGTGTTGATGAGTGTGAGGTGACTACCCTTAATATATAGATAATTTCTAAAGCAAGGAAAGAGGTAAATATCCGTTAGCCTTTATAATGTGATATGGAGGCGAATACATATGTCATGACATGTTGTACATGGAGGCGAATACCTATGATCCTTATAAGATGATGTGGAGGCGAATACCTATGTCATACCATGGTGGGACATGGAGGTGAATACCTATGATTCCTTAAAATAAAACATGGAGGCGAATACCAATGATTCCTAAATAAGGCAAGAGGTGATTACCCATTAGCCTTCATATTAGGCATAGATGTGAATCCCTTTCCCTTGAAAAGTAAAGCAAGAATAATGTGAATTATGTTATGAAGAATAAATTGTGTGGATTGTAGCTTGAAATGCCTTCCATGAGATGTATGACTAAAGGTGATTTCCCTTGTCTATATAAGATGAGCTAAAGATGAGAATGAAAGATGATGAGCTTGAAGGATGGCCCAAGGTGATCTACTTTAATGAGTGAGATTAGTGAAGTATTACCCTTGACTTGGTTAAGTATGCCTTGAGGTTACTTGTGAAGTATTCCTTTTATGTCATGAAGATTTAAGTGTATCAACTATGCTTATGACTTATGTTGTTATCTCTTATGCTTATGGTATATGTCTTATGTTTACTAATGCCTAAGTTGATGATTTATGCTAGCTATCATATTTTGTACATTTTGTACTAATGCATACTCTTGCCTACATTCTTATCAAATGTTGGGTCCGGCGATTTTGACTTCCATCCCCGTGGCTAGAATCTTAGTAGAAGCAAGGATTGATGTTTTGGTGAGTCCTTATAGTATTCGAGGAGATAGACACCATGTTCTTATGTCTTTCATTTTATGTTTAAAACTATTGTATGGGGTGCGTCCCAAAGATATTCATGTTTTTGATGGTTTGAGACAAGTGTACTAGACTTCCGCTCATTTTATAAAAGACTTTGATGTTATGGAAAATGTTTTAAATTTATGCTAAATTCTATTATCTTATGTTATGAAAGCTAAATGGCTTGTATGAGGTCTTTCGGGGTCTTGTACGCCATGTTACATCTAGGGTGTAACCCTGGGTCGTGACATTGAGCCTATTCAAATCTCTTGGAGCTATAATAGGGAGAACATGCAAAATAGGGTTGGGGTCTTGTGCCAATGACACCAACTTTGAGCGGATATTCACCTACTTCTTGGAAATATGCTTTGAGTCCTTTTTACCCCTACTTCTAGGTGTCTGAGAATTTGGAGTCTCATTATTTGGGGATTTCGTCTCGTTTAGGGCCTATTATTAAAGGATTTAGTATCCCCAATGCCTATTTTACGCTCATAACTGATGTTAATGTGTTGATGTGCAGAAATGAAGGCTCAAGAGTGAGGCAAGGACATTATGATGCCAAAAAGGAATGAAAAAGCTGAAAAAGTTGAAGGAAAGCAAAGCTGAAACTCGCCAAAGTCACTCGGCGACTCACCGAGTGGACCTTCAGCTCGCCTAAAGTTCCAGCAAAACAGCCCATGGATAAAACCAACTTGGCGAGAAAATGGGAGAATCAGCGACACATCGAAAGGATCGGCGATGACGATCTAACTCGCCAAAAGTTCCACAATAATTTGATGAAAGAGTCAAACCAAAGGGCGAGAAGAGGAGCAACTCGGCGGATCACCAAACTGGTCGCCGAGCCCGACTTACTTCACCGAGTTGATTCCGTGTTGAAATTTTAGGAACGTATAAATACAATTTTTGAAAGAAGAAAAGGAGTTCCCACACTGTTTACCTCTGGGTTTTTGAGTTTTTACATTCTAGAACATTGTATTTATATTTTGAGTAGAGATTTAGAGATTGTGATATTTTTAGCTTTGATTTCATCATTTGGGAATTGCATATCGTTAGAAAATCAGATGGAAAACTTCGTTGGTAACGATTTCTTGCTTTTCACTATGCTTGGCTAAAACCCCTTACCTTGGGGTGTGATTATGTAATTGAATGCATTAATTAGCCAATCGGTGTTATTAGTTGCTGATTTTAATGTTGTTTTGAAGTGGGTTCAATTAATTGTTCATGTTTTAATTAAGGAATTGTAGTTGCAAATAAAATTCTAGCATAGTTCTCTATGCTTGCTTGATAAAGAGGTAATAGATCAGTAGAATTATTGGTAGATAGTTTTACTGATTTTGTCTTTAAGAATCTATCATGAGAAAGTGGGTTTGACAGGGTCTTTACAAATTTAGCTTGAAAGAGTGGATTAATTAAGGAATTGGGTTGTTTTGTTATGTTATGCTCGTTGAGGTTCGAAAGAACTCACTTGAAATGCTATAGTTGATTGAGAAATGGCTATTGTATTCAAAAACCTAGCCTACCCATTGAGATTTAATAACTTTGAGCAACTAGTAATCACCCTTACGCAAAATTAGCATTCAACTTATCACACTCCTAAGGTCCAATCTATGCTTGTTTACTTCTCGTGTTAGTTTTCTTAAATTGGTTATCCAGATCCCCCCATTTGATATTAATTGTTGAAACTTTGTGATTTGTTTTAATGTTGTGAAAACGTCACCTCTGCAAAAGATTAGGACACATCTTTAATTTTTAATTGATCCCAACTCTTAGTTGAATTTATACTTGTTAGCGACCGCCTACATTAAGAATTCGATGAAGTGTAGTTGAGATTATCAAAAATGGCGCCACTGCCGAGGAGTGGTGTTTAGAATTCTTTTATTGAAGTATAGTCGTGAACTTATTTTATTGTAGTTGAATTATATTATTTGTGTTCTTGTTGGCTGCTCTAAAATAGGTGAAGAGATGAGTGTAAATGGGAGCAACGCCAGTCAACTTGGGAACAATGATGACATCGGAAATTTGCATGGTGTCAGTGAGGATTAGTTGGGAAGTGCGGGTGCTATTTGATTGCCTCCGACTGTGGGCAATGCGGTGTTTCTTGTGACCAGCACAATGTTGCACTTGTTGCAAATGAAGGGTCTCTTTGGAGGACTTGCTCATGAGGACCCTCATGACCACATCTGAAACTTCATGGATGTGTGTGGGTCATTTTCTTTCAAGAACATACTCAAGAGTCAGTCTGACTCCGTTTGTTTCTCTTTTATCTAATGGGGGAAGCAACGATGTGGTTGACCAAACTACCAAGGCATTCAATTACTTCTTGGGAGGAGCTCACCGAGGTGTTTTACGAAAGGTTTTTCCCTCCTTCGAAGATGGTTAAGTTGAGGGATAATATTAAGAACTTCAATCGAGTCGGTGAACCTATCCATTAGACATGGTTAAGGTTCCCAAAGTTGCTACTCCAATGTCCAACTCATGGGCTACCGTACAATGTGTTATTGTAATATTTCTGCCGGAGCCTTGACACGGTCAATAAAGGTGTTGCAGACCAGCTCATTTGAGGTGGAATCATGATACAACCGCTTAAGATAGCATCAGCCCTCCCTGATAAGATGAGGAAAATTAATCGTGCGTGGTACACAAGAGAATATCAGGTGTCTCCTTTTAATCTGTGGCTGACAAAGGAACAAATGGAAAAGAACCAAGAGCGAGATGAAAACATGGCTAAGATGATGTCACAAATAGACCTATTGATGAAACATGTCATGGGAAGTGGTTGCAAGGCTATGAATGCAGTCTGTAGTAATAGTTGTGTAAATCCTGATGAAGCAAACTTTGAGGCCATGTACAATGAAAAAGTGCATTTCTTGACAAACCAAGCGGGGGGTTCCTGTCCGAGCTATCCAAGGCCTGGCGGAAATCAAGGTTTGAATAGAGATCGAGATGATGGTTGGAGAGATTGATATCATTAATGGCATGACCATGGAACAAACAGGATAGATAGAGATGGGGACAAAGATCGTTATGTGCCTCCTCACGAACGTCAAAAGCTGAAAGAACCAAGGGCTGATCCTGAAAATTTCCGAACCAAGGATTTGTTTGCTCGTACTTTGAACAAAGTGGAAGGATCGGAGAAGGTGCTAAAGGAAATGGAAGATGGCATCTCTTCTCTTAACCAAACGTTCACATCACACTCGATATCCATTAACCGGTTGGAAACAAAGATGGGTCAGATCTCGGCTCATTTAAATCCAATGCCGAAAGGGGGGCTCCCAAGTGATACTTTGGTGTGAACCTAAGAAATTAGACATGATTCCATGGTCATGTCATGCCATGATGTTAAATAAAGCGCTTCTTGGGAGGGAACCCAAGTTTTATTTTATGTTGTTTGAATAACGTTTGTTGGATGTGCAGGTTGAAAATTCAATGTTTGGGAGAAATAGGAAAATAGGCGAGCTCAAAACCCACTTGGCGCATCACCGAGTAGTTCGGCGAGCCCGACATCGATCGCCCTTTAGACCAATTGAAGGGCTCACATTCTGTCAACTTCGGCTGGCTAAGGTCCACTCGGCGACTCACCGAGTGGATCGGCGACTCACCGAGTGGATCGGCGAAGTTAGTGAACCTTGCCGAACTGGGCGCGAACTGAAGGTTCATGGCCTTTCAACCATTTTAAATTCAAAACCTCTCCTTATTTTGAACTTTTCGACTCTTGCACTCTCACAATTACATTTTAGATCTTAGTTTTTTTGTAAATTTTTGTGGGTGCCTTTGTTTGATCGGAACTTGTTGCTTTCCTCCCTTTGCCTCTTTGCCTACGTATTTTCTTGTGTCTTCAATTGAGGTTGGTTTTCTAAATTAGCATTAAATTCATAATGTATATTGAGCATGCTTTTGAGTAGTAAATGGATATATTGTGTGCCCTGATTGTGTGCCTAATTGCTTGTTGAATTATAATTTGAAATCAATCATGTCTGGTAAATTGTTTAGCCTAAATGAGTTTGTTATTAGTGTCTAAATTGTGTAAATTGCGGTTGTGCATATTGGGTTTTGTGTGGTGAAGTCTGAGTAACGCGATTTCAACCGAACTACTTGATTTTGCCCAATGATGGATTGGGTGATGTCATTCTTAAGGGAAAAGTCATCGTGTCGAGTGAATTTGAATCAATTGGGGGAATTCTGAGTACCCCGAATTAAAATTGCTCAGTGGTTAGGCCTAAATTGCATAGGTTTGCGTGTGAATTGCATTGTCGTAGGTTGATGGTCAAAAATTTGAAAATTGGACTTGGAATTTGACACGTTGGGCCAATCGGAGAGTTAAGTCGAGCTCGCCGAGTGACTCAGCGGTTCACCGAAAATCCTCTCCATCACCTATTTCACCTGATTTGGTGCTGAATTATTCTGTGAATTTCAGCGATACACATGTGCTCACCGAGTTAACTCGGGGACTCACGGGAATAACTTCGACCTCGCCTTTTTGAAGCTCAGTTTTTGTGAAATTATTCTATAATATTCGGCGAGTCACGTTTGCTTTGCCGATCAAGTTCGGTGACTCGACTAATTAGTTTTTACCTTGTCGTTTTCTGCTAAAATTCTTATATTTTGTTCTCTGACTTTCGGCGAGCTTGCTAAGGCTCGCCAAATGATCTTGGCGATGCGCCGAGATGATCGGCGAGTTTTTCTACCACTTTTTGAAACTTAATATATCGCTAAGCATTTGTAACTGTATTCGTCTTGTTTGCTCATTTTGACAAATATGGCTAGACCAAAAGTCCCAGTGAAGGGTCCTCTATCTCGAAAAAGGGAAAAAGCGATAGTGATTGTTGCTGAGTTTTCCCCTCCTCGACCTACTAGATGTCGACCTTCTCAAACAAGTGGTCGGGGAAAAGGATAGCAACTAGCGGGGCTAGTTTGAGCAGTTATAGCTCTAACAACATGGGTGTATATTCCACCCACCTGACCACATCCAGTTCTAAGAGTGAGGATGATGCGAGGTCTAGGACTCCAGTGATGAGACAGAGCCAGCAAACGATCAGATATTAAAACGTAGACGTGCTGAGTTGCGCTCCAAGGCATTGCATGATCCATTACGACTCACGGCACTCCCGACACCTCCACCACCTCCAGCACAGGCAGCAGAATTGGTACTACAAGTTCCTCCAGCCCATGCACCTCCACCACACTCTATGAACAGGCTGAAGTCTACCGGTATGAGGACAATTCTAGAGGAGAAGAGTTTGTCCACAGATGGGGTAGTGGACAGATACCCAACAGTGTGGGACACACTCCGGTTCCATCAATTTAAGCAATTCACAAAGCCCTGGAGTCTGTACGTGCCTATGTGGGTCAAAGAGTTCTACGAGAGCTATGCACGGTTACTCCTGAAAGGGAAGAAGAAAGATTTATCAGCGGCACCGTTAGAGTTTGTTGAGGTGCATGGGAAGAAATTCAAAATCAGTGAGACAAACATAAATGACTTTCTTGCTTGCACAGTCCGGATAGTCCATACTTTGACTACTTAGCTCAAGACCAAGTTGATGAGTCGGGGATTTTAACTCATTTAGGGCTTATTATTCAAAGATTTAGTGTCCTCAATTCCTATTTTACGCTCATAAGTGATGTTAATATGTTGATGTGCAGCAATGAAGGCTCAAGAGTAAGGCAAGGACATTATGATGCAAAAAAGAACAAAAAAGCTGAAAAAGTTGAAGGAAAGGAAAGTTGGAACTCGCCAAAGTCACTCGGCGACTCACCGGGTGGACGTTCTACTCGCCTAAAGTTCCAGCAAAACAGCCCATGGACAAAACCAACTTGGCGAGAAAATGGGAAAATCAGCGACACGCCGAAAGGATCGGCGATGGCAATCTAGCTCGCCAAAAGTTCCAGAATAATTTGATGAAAAAGCCAAACCAAAGGGCGAGAAGAGGAGCAACTCGACGGATCACCGAACTGGTTGGCGTGCCCGACTTACTTCGCCGAGTTGACTCCATGCTGAAATTTCAGGAACGTATAAATACAAATTTTGAAAGAAGAAAAGGAGTTCCCATACTGTTTACCTCTGGGTTTTTAAGTTTTTACATTCTAGAACATTGTCTTTATATTTTGAGTAGAGATTTAGAGATTGTGATATTTTTAGCTTTGATTTCATCATTTGGGAATTGCAAATCATTAGCAAATCAGACGGAAAACTTTGTTGGTAACGATTTCTTGCTTTTCACAATGCTTGGCTAAAACCCCTTACCTTGGGGTTGTGATTATGTAGTTGAATGCATTAATTAGCTAATGGATGTTATTAGATGCTGATTTTAATGTTGTTTTGAAGTGGGTTCAATTAATTGTTCATGTTTTAAATGAGTAATTGTAGTTGCAAATACAATTCTAGCTTAGTTCTCTATGCTTGCTTTAAAAATAGGTAATAGAGTATAATTATTGGTTGATAGTTGTATTGATTGCGTCTTTAAGAATCTAGCTTGAGAAAGTGGATTTGATTGCGTCTTTACAAATCCAACTTGAAAGAGTGGATTAATTAAGGAATTAGGTTGTTTGGTTGTGTTACGATCATTGAGGTTTGAAAGAACTCACTTGAAATAGTTGATTGAGAAATGGCTATTGTATACAAAACCTAGCCTACCCATTGAGATTCAATAACTTTGAGTAACTAGTAGTCACCCATTATGCGAAATTAGCATTCAACTTATTACACTTCTAAGGTCCAATCTCTACTTGTTTACTTTCTGTGTTAGTTGTCTTAAATTGGTTACCCAGATCCCCACATTTGATATTAATCGTTGAAACTTTTTGATTCATTTTAATGTTGCGAAAACGTCACCTCTACAAATGATTAGGACACATCTTTACTTCTTAATTGAATTCTTTATTGTATCACTCTCTATGGGATCGACCCCAACTCTTAGTTGGGTTTATATTCTTAGCGACCGTCTACACTTAGAATTGGATGAAGTGTAGTTGATCGTTATCAGAGTCTCAGAAGGCTCATTGATTAAAAGGCCCTTTTGTTTATTTTGAGGAGGGAGGAGACTCCCTATGTGATTCAGTATCGAAGTGGACCATGTTCTTACCCTTTGTTCTCTCCATTACCTGCAATGTACACATTAAAGCACAAGATTTGTGAAGGTTAGTTGATATTGAAAGCACTTTGAATAAAGATTTAAAACAGTTCTGAGGCTCGCCTAACGGGAAGGCATGTCTCCCAACAGGAGCGGTGAGCACACAAAACTAGACAGTAGCACAGATCTAAGGGATAAGGAACAGAAGGTGGAGTCAATGACAACTTGGTAATTCTCCGAGTTGGTTTCGGCGGGCTAAGACAAGTCTGCCAAAACTGATAGTGCAAAAGGGAAAGACACAGGCATCAAGGGTGATATCCTCTCCCACTCAACGATTCACCAAATGACTTCGGCGTACTAAGACAAGCCCGCCGAATGGGGTAGTACCCAAGGCCATACATAAGCTCAAGAAGGCGAGCAGGGTCTTACTCGGCAATTCACCTATCTTCCTTGGTGAGCTAAGACAAGTCCGCCTAACAAGAATTTTCAGCCCAGTGCCTATATTTCAAATTCAAATCCAACATGCACAACAAATACAGGTTTTCCCCAACAATTACAATCCACCTATATGATTTTCTATCCATGGGTACTCATTTCCCCCACTTATCACTAAGTGTTCCTCTACTTCACGATTCGCCCTTACGAAATTAGTCACCCTGTCTATCATTGGGCCAAATCATGCAATGGGTCAACACTGAGCTATTCAAACTTCACTCACGTTCAATTAAACACATAAACATCAAGTATATCGACTCAATTTAGTATTCTAACCAACATAATCATGATTCATCATTCATACAGGCATTCACAGTCAAAATCACATAGGTACAGTTCAAATTCAACAATATGAAGCTACCCACCAAAATTAAACACTTAATCTCAGTTGGTGGGCTCAAGTGCACACCCTATATGAAATCTAAACTCAAAATCATCAACAGGAAGTCGAAACATCAACCTTAGTGTCGAAAAACAAGCAAGAAATTAAGGAATCAGGGTTGGGTTGACTTGAGATCCAATAAAATACACTCCTAGCACTTTCAACACTCTTACACAAGGCACAAATCATTCACAATGCACAATGTAAGATAGAGGAATTGAAAAGGCTCCAAAAATTCAAAGGGTTTTGATTTTTAAAATTAAAAGAACCTGGGCCTTTTATAGCAGACCCATCCGGCACACATACTAACGTCGCCAAACGTGCTTGGCGTATCGACATTTGGAGCTTAAGCTCACCGAACATACGTGAACAATGACCTAACCTGAAGGTTAATTCAGTGGACCCGATAGAGTTCACATTATGCACTTCAGCGAATAGCCCTTTTGGTTATAGCCTCGTCCAATCTGCCCTTATCTATCTTTCAACCTCTTCTCCATCTGCACTCACAATGCACATTATTCAAAAGCAAATAAAAACAAAAGTAAAGACTTGGGTTGCCTCCCAAGAAGCATCTTATTTAATTTCATGGCACGATTTAGTTCTCAAACTTCAACAATCATTCTTGGGGTTTGGGATGGTATTACTAGGAAAAGTGCCCTTTTGCCTTGGACTTAGATAAGTGGCAATTTGATCCAGTTGAGTCTCCAGCTGCTTGATCAAAACTGAATGTGAAGTCACCGTTTGGGTTAAAGTGGAGAAGTCATTTTTCAAATCCTTTAACACCTTATCGGATCCTTCAACCTTGTTATAGATCCTCACAACAATGTCTTCCATCCTCCTTCCTTATAGACCAGTTGTTTCTTTTAGGCGTGGACGATCATGTGGAGGCACATATCTATCTCTCTTCACCTCCTTGTCTCTCCAATTTCTACCTCCCCAATCTTTCCAACCACTATCTCTATCCTTGTTCCAACCTTGGTTCACACCTTGACATTGATAATTGTTCTGAGAACCCCCCACTTGATTTCCTATGTATTGAACCTCTTCATTGTATAATGCCTCAAATTTGGCATCATCCAAGCATTGCCCACTGTTTTTTCCAACCGCATTTACTCACTTAGTTCCACCTCCCATGACATGTTTGGAAAACAAATCAATTTGGATCATCATTGTGTCCATATTGTCATCTCTTTCATGGTCTCTTTCGATTTGTTGTTTGCTCAACCCCACTTGTAGAATGGGTGATTGGTCTTCCCTTGTGTGCCATGCTTGATTGACCTTAGTCCTATCTATCATGACCTAAGGTAGCCCCTTGGCGTAACATGGCGTATAAGACCCCGAGAGGCCCCATACAAGCCACTTAGCTTTCATCATACAAGAAATAGAATAATAGATTAAAAAGACAGTTTCAATATATCAAAGTTTTATATAGAAAAGCAGAAATCTAAATATTGTCTCAAAGCCATCTAGTACATAAGAATGAATTTGGGCATAGCCCATACATCATGCTCCAAAACTGAAAGTAAGGAAAGACTGAAAACAATAAATGTCCGATCCTCGAAGCATGAGGACTCACCAAAGCTTGAAATCTCCTCAAAGAAATCTAGCCACGAAACTGGAACACTGACTGTCAGACCCTACATTTGGGAAAATGTAGGGAAGAGTATGCGATAGTAAAAAATGTGTACCAAGTATGATAGCCATGCATAAAACATTTGAAAACAAACTTAAAAGAGATACTTTTATGCAATTGATGAGTCGGGAATTTCGACTCATTTAGGGCTTAATATACAGGGAATTAGTGTCCTCAATGCCTATTTTATGCTCATAACTGATGTTAAAATGTTGATATGCATTAATAAAAGCAAAACAGCAAGGCAAGGATATTACAAGGCAAATAGGAGCGAAAAAGGTGAAAAATTTGAAGGAAAGTAAAGCTGGTACTCGCCAAAGCCACTCGGTGAGTCACCGAGTGGACCTTCAGCTCTCCTAAAGTTCCAGCATGTCAGCTCATGGATAGGACCAACTTGACAAGCAGACTAGTGGTTCAGTGATGCGCCGAAGAGATCGATGACGCCGATCCCGATCGACAAACGTTACAGAAAAGAGGTGGTGAAAAGCAAAACCAAGAAGGCGAGAATTTGGTAAAAATACATGCCAAAAAGGTGAGAAGTGGAACAGTCGGTGTATCGCCGACCTGTTCGGCAAGCCCGACTTACTTCACCGAGTGGACTCCGTGCTGAAATTCTGGAAACGTATAAATGCAATTTTCAAAAGAAGAGAAGGGGTTCCCACATTGTTCACTTTTGAGTTTTTGAGTTTTACATTCTAGAACATTGTTTTTACATTTTTGAGTGAAGATTTAGGGTTTTGTGAGACTTTCATCCTAGTTTCTAGCATTAAAAGACTTGCGTCGTTATCAAACCTGATGCAAAACTTTGTTGGTAACGATTTCCTATTCTTTACTATGTTTGGCTAAAAACCCCATACTTGGGGGTGTGATTATATAGTTTAATGTTCTAATTAGCTAATGGGTATTGTTAGTTAATGATTTTATTGTTGTTTCAAAGTGGGTTCAATTGATTGTTCATATTCTAATTAAGGAATTGTAGTTGCAAATGCAATTCTAGCTTAATACTCGATACTTGCTTGAGAAAGAAGTGTTAGAGTCGAATTATTAGTTGATGATTGTTTTGATTGCATTGTTACGAATCTAGCTTGAGAAAGTGGGTTTGATTGCAATCTTCCAAATCTAGCTTGAAAAAAGCTGGTTGATTAAGGAAATGGGTTGTTCGATTGTGTTTTGCCTATTGAGGTTCAAAAGAACTCACTTGAATCGCAATAGTTGATTGAGAAATAGCTATTGCACTTAAAACCTAGCCTACCCAACGAGAAGCAACATCTTTGAGTAACCAGTAATTACCCATTACGCAAATTTAGATTTTCAAATTATCACACTCCCAAAAACCCTTCTCTATTTGTTTACTTCCGGTTTTAGTAGTCATAAATTGGTTACTCAAATCCCACCCACCCCCCCATTTGATATTAATTGTCAAAACTTTGAGATTTACTTTAATGTTGCAAAACTTCTACCTCTACACACGATTAAAACATAATTTTACTTCTTAATTAAATTCTTTACTGTATAAGTCCTTGTGGGATCGACCCCAACTCTTAGTTGGGTTTATACTTGTTAGCGACCGCCTAAACTTAGAATCGGATGAAGTGTAGTTGAGTGTTATCAGCAATGACTAAGCTAAACCATGAGATAAAGAGTTAGAAAACATAAGTCATAAAACATGGTCAATGCACATAGTCATCATCTTAAACATGTATGAGATACTTCCTTGAAGTAACCTTAGTTCATCATAGCTTGCTTGTGGGAAGTATACTTAACTGGCATATAAGACCATGAGAGTTATTTATCATGGAATCTGGTGTCTCCCACACCGAAAAGAGTTGTCCTACTTTCCAAGGTAAGGACCATGAACTTCTAGCTTATGTGGATCCACTAGCTAATGTCTATCTAGACAACCCTATGTTGGCACAAAGTTTATGGGACACGGGTAATCGCCACTTGTCCACTCGGTTCTAAGCTTAACTTCCACGGAATAGTTCTTAATCATATTCATCTTAGCTCTTGAAGGAACATGGGTAATATCCTCTTGTCCTTACATCATGTGACATGGGTAATCACCTCTTTTCTTTCAAATAGAGAGCATGGGTAATGGCCTCTTGCCTCAACATTAGAATAGCTCCTTAACATTGGTTCATTTTAGGTGAGAAAACCTTTCAACCCTAAGAACCCTTATTATGTGAGAAAAACCTTTCACATTCATGCATGAGGTAATTATGTCAGGAATCATTTCACAACAATTGACAACAACAATCAACATATATGCTTTACTCTCAAAGCAACTTTCATCATATCTCATTATTCTCATAAGAACATGCATAATTCTGTAATTCTCCTTCAATAGTTCAAAACCTACTCTCAATCACAATTATCTTGGAAAATATGGATTAGACATGGGTTCATGGTAATTCATCATAAAATCATGTAATTATATCAATTCATGCTTGATATATCATAAAACAACCAAATACATCAATAATTAAAGGAACCCATGACATGGAAGAAAACCCTAACTCAATTGGGGAATTCTAACTTTATAAATTGGGGAATTTGGGAACTCCATGGAGTAAAGGGCTCCATGGATTAAAACTATCATACTTCAATGCCAAAAGTTTTCCTTCAATGGAGGAATTGGAGACTTGACTTTAAACCCTAGGTTGATCCCTTCTTCTTCAAGCTTTCTAGAGAGAGAAATATTTTGAGAGGAAGACTTGTCTTTTTTTTTTTTGGTAATTGAGTAGAGAATGAATTGAATGGGTTATTTTGGGGTTAAAATCACTTATATAGGGCTTTAGGTTGAGGGGAAAACGACGGGGTATTGATTTAAAACAAATAGGAAAAGACCCAAAAGACCCTGATGAACAGCTGACGTGACCACCTCATGACTCCGTCCACGGACCGTTATAGCCACCATGGTCCTTGGTCAGTGGACCCTGAAGGCTGGCCATCCTTAACGACTGCCTTCACACCTCTTGAGGCTTACCACGGGCTGTCAAAGGGCTCGTGGGAAGGGAGCCCTCCTGGACAGCTTCTGGAAAGGTTTTATGGGCACCACTACGAGGTGTGAAGCTCACCTTGTGCCGTCCGCTTCCTTCGTGGTAGGGAGACCTGAGAGGCAGGTCTGGGGCACCTTTACGAGCCCTCCAACGGACCGTGGTCCTCTTCACGGCCCGTCTGGGCTCCGTGAGGAGTTCCATGGTCCACCTTTGGGCTTATGAGTTGCCCACATGACCCTCCTTGGTCCCTTTCTTGAATTTGAGGTGTTACATTATCTCCCCCTTGGGGTCATTCATCCTCGAATGAGATTCAAGACATCCTAAGGAAGCTAGGAACTCAAACCTAACAGCCCAACATGCACGTAATCATATAGGTGCACATATCTGAGAAGGAAACATCTACTCCAAGCTAAAGCATGTTCAAAACATCATATCATGAATTCTATATGCAACTCATACTCAAATGCACATAAACATGAAGAAATCAATCAAGTAACCTCATTTTCTCAAAATTTAAGCTTTTCATGAATCATGGATAATGAAGAAATCATGGGAATATCTAAGACACATGACACCTAATGAGTAAACCATGAGGAGCTAAATACCTCAAGCTTAAGTAGGTACGGAGGGAAAGAGATGAGGATATCAGGACATCATATCGGCCTCTGCCTCCCAAGTAGCACACTCAACTAACTGATTCCTCAAAAGAAGCTTTACGGAAGTAACTTCTTTATTTCTCAACTTCTTGACTTACCGGTCTATAATCTCTACCGGAACTTCTTCAAATGAAAGATTCTCCTTAACTCCTAAACCTTCTAAGGGGACTATAGATGTCGGATCGCCAACAAATTTCTTCAATAAGGAGACATGGAAATTTGGATGTACCGATGCCAATTCATTAGGCAATTCTAGTTCATAAGCAACCTTGCCAATACGCGTCAAAATCTGATATGGTCCCACATATCGGGGACTAAGCTTCCCTTTCTTTCCAGACCTCATTACACCCTTCATGGGTGAAATTTTCAAGTAGACTCAATCATTAACATCAAACTCAAGATCTCTTCTTCTATCATCGGCATTAGGACTTTTGTCGACTTTGAGCCGTGTTCAACCTTTCTCTAATAAGTCAAACTTTCTGCATAGCATCGTGTACCAATTATGGGCCTATCAAAGCAACTTCGGCCACTTCAAACCAACCTAAAAGAGATCTAGACCTCCTACCATACAATGCCTCAAATGGAGCCATACCAATATTTGAGTGATAATTATTGTTATATGCAAACTCAATCAAAGGCAAGTGATCATTCCAATTACCTTTGAAATCAATCACACAAGCTCTCAACATATCTTCCAAAGTTTGGATAGTACGCTCCGCTTGCCCGTCGGTTTATGGGTGAAAGGTCGTACTAAGCTTAACACGAGTACCAAGACCCTTTTGAAAAGATTTCAAAAACTGAGAAGTGAATTGGGTACCAAGATCGGAGATAATGGATAAGGGCACGCCATGCAACCTCACCATTTTCTTCAAATACAACTTAGCATAGTCCTCTGCCGAATAAGAAACCTTGATGGGAATGAAATGAGCCCATTTCATCATCCGATCTACAATAACCCAAATCGAATCATGTTGTCGCCGGGTGTGAGGCAACCCAACAATGAAGTCCATGTTCAAGTTTTCCCACTTCCAAGTAGGAATGCTAATATCTTGGTATAAATCTCCCGACTTTTGATGCTCAAGTTTCACTTGTTGACAATTGGGGCACTTAGCCACAATTTCTGGAATATCCTTTTTCATCCCATTCCACCAATAGACGTCCCGTAAGTCACGGTACATCTTGGTAGCTCTGAGGTGAATGGAATATCGATAACTATTGGGCTTCTGAGAAGATTTGTTCCCTCAAGTCGTCTACATTAGGAACACACAAACGACCTTGATTCCTAAGTACAGCATCTCCCCCTTGGGAGAAAGCCCCTACGGACTTTTTAAGCACCGCTTCCTTCAATTCAACCAGACTTGGATCAAGACCTTGCTTGGCCTTCACATCAGCCACAAAAGACGATTCTGAACCATTGTGAATCACAACATCACCCTTAGTAGAGTCAACTAAAAAAACACCCAATCGGGCCAATCTATGAACATCTCAAATTAACTCTTTCTTATTATCTTTAATGTGAGCAACACTACCCATCGATAATCGACTAAGAGCATCCGCCACCACATTTGCCTTACTGGTGTGATAGAGAACACTCATGTCATAGTCTTTCAAAAATTCAATCCATCTCCTTTGGCAAAGATTTAGGTCCTTCTGGTTAAACACATATTGCAAACTCTTGTGGTCGGTAAAGACATCGACATGAACACCATACAAATAATACCTCCAAATATTTAAGGCAAACACAACCACCACTAGTTCAAGGTCATGGGTAGGATAATTCTTCTCATGAGTTTTAAGTTGCCTTGAAGCATAGGCAATAACTTTCCCATTTTGCATAATTACACATCCTAGCCCACTTCTCGAGGACTCACAATAAACAACAAAAATATCAGTCCCTTCAGATAAAGTCAACACCAGAGCAGAAGTAAGTCTATCCTTCAATTCCTGAAAAATGTTTTCACATGCTTCAGACCATATGAACTTAGCCTTCTTTTGAATCAGTGCTGTCAATGGAGTGGCAATCGACGAAAACCCCTCAATAAACCTTCTGTAGTAACAAGCCAATCCCAAAAATCTGCTAATATCTAAAGGGGATAGAGGTCTAAGCCAATTCTTAACCGCATCCGTCTTCTTAGGATCTACCTTAATACCCTTACTCGAAATAATATGACCAAGAAAAGCCACAGACCTTAACCAAAACTCGCATTTGCTATACTTCGCAAAAAGTTATTGGTCCTTGAGGACTTGCAACACAATCCTCAAATGATTGATGTGATCATCCTCACTTCTTGAATATACCAAGATATCGTCAAAGAATACAATCACAAACATATCAAGGTATTGTCTAAACACCCTATTCATCAAATCCATAAATTCCACCGGAGCATTAGTCAAACCTAATGACATTACTAAAAATTCATAATGACCACACCGAGTTCGAAAGGCCATCTTCGGAATGTCATATTCATTCACCCTCAATTGGTGATAACCCGTCCGGAGGTCAATCTTAGAGAAGTAACTTGCTCCTTGAAGTTGATCAAACAAATCATCTATCCTTGGGAGAAGATACATATTCTTAATAGTTACCTTGTTCAATTTTCGGTAGTCGATACACATTAGGAGCGAACCATCCGTCTTTCTAACAAACAAAACTGGAGCATCCCATGGAGAGATACACGGTCGGATGAAACCCTTATCCAACAAATCTTTCAATTGCTCTTTCAACTCCTTTAGTTCTGCCGGAGCCATTTAGTAAGGAGGAATAGAGATAGGTTGCGTATCTGGGAGAAGGTCAATACCGAAGTCTATTTCCCTTTCTGGAGGAATATCGGGTAAGTCTTTTGAAAATACTTTCGGAAACTCATTTACAATGGGGACCGACTCAAGAGTAGGGGTTTCAGAATCTACATCCCTTACCGTGATGGTATATGCAACCCTTAGAAATCATATTTCTAGCTTTAAGACAAGAAACAAACTAAACCTTAGGCATAGAATTTTCCCCTTTCCACTCTAGGACAGGCTCATTTGGAAACTGAAACTTGACTACACGGGTTCTACGATCAATAGAAGCATAACATGAATGCAACCAATCCATGCCAACGATAACATTGAAATATAGCATATCAAGCTCTACAAGGTCAACATGAGTGACTCTATGGGGGTAAGGAGATGGGACACCTTCTATTGACCCTCTTAGCCACAACAGAATCACCAACAAGAGTAGAGACAGAAAATGGCAACACATCCAGAAGAATATCAAACCTCATAGCCACATATGACGTCAGAAAAGACAAGGTAGCACCGGGATCAAGTAAAGCATAGACATAAAGTTGGAAGACTTTGAACATACCGGTAACCACATCGGGAGAACCCTCTTGTTTACCACGAGTCTGAAGTGCATAAAATTTGTTTTGCTTCTAACTTCCACAAGGACCAGATGAAGGATTAGGTTGAGCTCGTCTACTGCTATCTCCCTAATTCTTAGGAACTGAGGGACAATCCCTTGTCTTGTGGTCCATCTTACCACAACCAAAGCAAGCATTGGAACCCATGAGACATCTACCCTCATGCTTCCTTCCACACTTAGCACCAGTAAGCAATGAAGATCCACCACCATTTCCTCCTTGAATCTTAGGGTTAGACACCCTATCTTGGTTGAACTTAGAAGGAGCATTGAAGGAACCTTGGCCAGAAAACCTTTGTCGGAACTTAGGACGACCATGTCCACCGGTCTTCGAGTGTGAGAAGTTACCATCACCGATCTTAGCCCTCTTTGCCTCCTTAGAATTTTCCTTAAGGTTCTTCTCTTTGATTTTTTTAGCATGAACCATGAGTTAAGAAATGTCCATATGACAAGCATAGCGGTGCGGCATTCCTTAACCACTATCTCGGACATACCCGAAACAAACTTACTCATCATTTCCCTAGGACCGACAATCATAGTAGGAGCATATCGAGACAATTGTGTGAACTTCAAAGCATATTCCTTCATGCTCATATTTCCTTGACGAAGAATGATAAATTCAAGCACCTTTGCCTCTCTCATCTCAAGGGGAAATAACTTATCAAGTAAAGCAACTTTAAACTTTTCCCAATCAAGAGGAACTTCATCGACTGTTCTCCATTCTTTCCATTGGTTGAACCATATTTAGGCAACACCATTATGTTTGGAAGCGACCAATTCTGCCTTTCCACCGACATCACTCCTATGATCATCAACACCTTGTAAACCTCATCAATGAACTCTTCAGGGTCTTCCTCAACATTAGAACCATGATACTTCGAAGGATTCATTCTAGTAAAATCCCTCATTCTAATTGATGTCGTACCCACATTTACATAACCTCCCTATTGTTTTGAGCCTTCATGGCTTGAGCCAACACTTGAAAAGCATCCCTAAACTCTGCATTAGTCACTTTCTTGGCCAAAAGGATCCACTAGAACTTGAGGAGCTTGAGGAGGAGCCTCTTGATTCGCATTCTCTCCTACATTCCTACTAGCATATGCACTTCGAGTGGCCATATCATGTAGAGCATCAGATAAGGATTAGGAAAGAGACCTTATAGAGTTAAACTTTATTGCACGACTTTAGAGTAATGAAAGAAGTGGATTTTCCTAAACATCTTATAGCCTCTCATTTATAAGTGTGGCGCGCTTCACACGCATGAACAAGACTCTACTCGACGTGGTTTATGAGACTTTCTTGGACCTTCCTAAACTTTGTGCTCACCACGGGCCGTCTACTGCCTTCGTTGTAGGGACATCTAAGAGGAAGGTCTGGGGAACCTTCACGAGCCCTTCTATGGACCGTGGTCCTCTTCACGGCCCGCCTAGCTTCGTGAGGAGTTCCATGGTCCACCTTTGGGCTTGTGAGATTCCCAATTGACCCTCCCTAGTCCCTTTCTTGAATTCGAGGTGTTACAATATCATCTAACAACAATGTCGCTACTTCATAAGGTTGCCTCATCAATCCACCATGGACCAGTTGATCAGCTACACTTTTATTGACTGAATCAAGGCTCCAATAGCAGAAAATTCTTTGAAACGCCATGCTCTGGACATTGAAAGAGTATCTTCTTGAACCTCTACCATGTTTCATACAAGGGCTCACCTCCAAGACTTTTGAAATTTTAGATTTGGAGATGAATTTTAACCTTCTTAGTGGATGGAAAGAATCGTTCCAAAAACGCCTCTATTAGCTCATCCCACGAAGAAATAGAATTAGTTGGTAACTCTGCCAACCATCTTATAACTTCTCCCATTATAGAGAATGGGAATAGTCTCAACCTTATGGATTCTTGGAAGATATTCTTGAACATAAAGGGTCTACACACCTCCTTAAGATTCCTAAGGTGCTCATGGGGATCCTCATGAGATAGGCCCCAAAAATTCCTTTCATCTGGAGATATTGGATCATAGTACCGGTGATGTGAAACATTGTCCTCCCGGTTGTATGAGGTATTTGGATTGCTCCCTTGCTTTGAATGACATTAATGGGCATGTTATTGAGGTCACCCATATTATCATTTTGACCATAGTTACTATCATTTTCACTATCATGATCACTCATCTTATCAACCTGTAATTCAGCCGACAACAACACAAAACAACAACTCTACTACAAATAAACCAAATTAAAATATAATTTCTCAACTACCACTCCCTGGTAGCGGTGGCATTTTTTAATAACTCTCAAATCACCCTTCAAAACAAACTAAAAAGGAGAGGGATCGAAGTTAGTAAAAACCCAACGAAGATTCAAAGTCGAATCCCACAGGGAACGTTGTATCATGAAGAATTCTTTATCGAGAGATTTAAACTTTAAATCAGCTCATTTAGAGTAGTAAGAACAATTGTGTTGATGGTACCACCACCTTAATGTAAAGTTTTGTTGTCAATTATCCCAATTAAACTAAAATTTAAACGAAATCAAAAGTTATCAAGCAATCTAGGGGTGTGGGGATTGGAAATCAATGTCATATAGGAGTAAATGTGCTTCTCCATAGTGATGTGCATACATGAATAGGCTAAGTTATCTTCAATGATGCTAATCATCTTTTGATCTCAAAGCATTTACGCCTAGAATCTTCTTTTGGTCTCATCTAATGTCAATTCTTAACAACCCAATACCTTACTCTATTCCCTCTTTCAAGAATAGGGCAAATAGATCTGACCCATAACCTCTCTTTCGAGCAAGTAAAGGACATCAAACCTAAATTGCTAGTCTTGAACTAATTATCCACTCTAATTAATCTATTTTGAGCATCAACTGGAGATCGGAAGTAGGAATTAAGTTTTCAACCTTAACCCTTAAGTTAACCCCATGGTAATTATACAAAATTCATGCATGAACAATAAAAAAACAGAGCATAGCACAATACCAACTACATCAAATTGACACCCAACCCCATTAGAGCACTTCTAGATCTTGGGATTTTATCCACCCATCATAAAAAGTTGAAGAAAGTATACCTTTCATGAAGCAGTTATGGATAACATGAAATAAAGCAATTAAGAGTAAACTCACTTTAGATTTCACTTCAAATTATCAAATTCAAGATTCAAATTGTAAAATCCCAAGAAGGCTAAAATAAGTGTTCTAAAAAGTAAAATGTTCTCTCTCAAAACTTTCTCCTAAACTCAGTGGATCAATTCTCTAATCAAACTCCCTAAAAACTCTATCATTTGGGCTATTTATATTTTCCAAAATTTAGCCCAAAAATCCACTTCGCAAGCAATTCGGCGACATTAGTCAGGCTCGCCTGATTCACTCGGCGAATCGCCCTTCGTTCCCAAACTCACTTTTGTGATGCTCTAGGCTTTAGTTGTTTGAACCTCAATTGGTGAACTTGATTGAGTCAGCCTTTCACGTTCTTTGTATCGTTGAATACCGCCTTAGTTTGTCATTCGAGCATTAAATCTTTGCCTTGTACACTATCACTTTGGGCGATGTGCTTCAAATATGCCTTTCTCATTTGGCGTATCGTCTTTTCTAATGGAGTTCGCAGACCTTCTTTGGTAAGTGAAAATGCTATGCACTATCAGATTAGGCAAAGTCTAGCTCAGTCGATGATCCACCTTTCATGCTAGGCGATCAACAATGTTCATTTTGTACTTCTTTTGCATTTTTGGACATTCTTTCAAGATTTAGTAAATGCCTTGTCCAATAGCCTTTATAGCGGCAAATCACCCATATTTGATTAGAAAGGACAAAGTTAGGCATTGAGGACACCAGTTATTAAGCTAATTGGATCTTAAATGAGTGCAAATCTACCACTCATCAGAAAGTTATTGCTTATGCTTCAAGGAAACATAAGATTCATGAAAGAAACTATCCTACCCATGATTTGAAGCCAGAGCCGGTGGTTTTTGCCTTAAAGATCTGGAGACACTATTTGTATAGTGTCTATATTGATGGCTTTACCGATCACAAGAGTTTACAATATGTGTTCAAGCAAAATAATTTGAATCTTAACCAACATAGATGGTTTGAACTCTTGAAGGAGCATGACATGAGTGTCCTTTATCACCCGGGCAAAGCTAATGTGGTGACTGATGCCTTAAGTTAGTTTTCCATGAATAGTATTGCACATGTTGAGAATGGTAAGAAAGAGTTAGTTCGTGATGTTCATAGACTAGATCGGCTAGGTATTCGGTGTGTTGATTCAACTGAGGGTGTTCTCATTGTTCATAATAGTTCGGAATCATCAAATATGTCGGATATGAATGTCAAGCATGATTTTGATATGATTTTGGTTGAATTGAAGAAAGTGGTACTTTAAAAGTCTGTTTAGGCTTTCTCCCAAGGAAGAGATGGTGTACTTAGATATCAAGGTCATTTGTGTGTTCCCAATGTTGATGACTTGAGAGAGAAGATTTTATCAAAAGCCCATAGTTCTTGGTATTCCATTCACTAGGGAGCCACCAAGATATACCGTGACTTACGGGAGGTCTATTGGTGGAATGGGATAAAGAAGGATATTGCAGAATTTGTGGCTAAGTGCTCTAATTGTCAACAAGTAAAAGTTGAGCATCCAAATCCGGGAGGTTTGTCCTAAGATAGAAGCATTCCTACTTAGAACTGGGAAGATCTGAATATGGAATTTTTTGTTGGCTTACCCCGCACTCGATGACAACATAACTCAATTTGGGTTATAATATATCGTATGACGAAGTCAGCTCAATTCATTCCCGTCAAGTTTTCTTATTTGGTAGAAAATTATGCTAAGTTGTATCTAAGGGAGATGGTTAGGTTTCATGGAGTTTCCCTATCCATTATCTCTGATCGTGGTACCCAATTTAATTCTTAATTTTGGAAATATTTCCAAAAGGGGATTGGTACTCGTGTCAAGCTTAGTACAGCCTTTCATCCTTAAACTGAAGGGCAAGCAGAGTGTACTATTTAGACTTTGGAAGACATGTTGAGATCTTGTGATTGATTTCAAGGGTAATTGGGATGATCACTTGCCAGTTATTGAGTTTGCATAAAATAATAGTTACCATTCAAGTGTAGGTATGGCTCTATTTGAGGCTCTTTATGGTAGGAGGTGTAGATCTCCTATTGGATGGTTTGAAGTTGATGAGTTTGCTTTGATAAGTCCTGAATTGGTACATGAGGCTATGGAGAAAGTTCGGCTTATTAGAGAAAGGCTGAAAATGGCTCAAAGTTGGCAAAAGTTTTGTTGATATTAGAAGAAGATATCTTGAGTTTGATGTTAATGATTGGGTTTGCTTGAAAATTTCACCTATGAAGGGTGTAATGAGGTTTGGAAAGAAGGAGAAGCTTAGTCCCAGATATGTTGGCCCAAATTAGATTTTGAGGCGTATTACTAAAGTTGCCTATGAGCTTGATCTTCCTAACGATTTAGCCTTGGTACATCCAATATTCCATGTCTCCTTGTTGAAAAAGTGTGTTGGAGATTCGACATCTATTGTTCCTTTGGATGTTTTGGGAGTTAAAGAGAATCTTTCTTATGAGAGATTTTGGTTGAGATTTTAGACTGGCATGTCTGGAAGTAGAAAAACAGAGAAGTTGCTTCTGGGAAGGTTGTTTAGAGGAATCAGTTAGTTGAGGGTGCTACTTCGGAGGCCGAGGCTGATATGATGTCCCGATATCTTCATCTCTTTCCCACCGTTCCTACTTTAGCTTAAGGTATTTATCTCCTCATGGTTCATCCTTTTTGTTTCATGTGTCTTAGTCATTCTCATATTTCCTATGCATACATGCTCATGAAAATATAATTTGATGTTATGATCTAGCTTGGAGTGATTCCTCATGTTTATGTACCTTAAGTATGAATTGCATGCATGCCTTATGAAATGATGTTTTAAATATGCTTTATCTTGGAGATGATTTTTCCTCCTCGAATATGTGCATTTATGTGATTGCATTCATGTTGGGCTGTTAGTTTCTCTTCTACTCTATTCATGCTAGCTTGAGTCCCATTTAAGGACAAATTTTCCCAATGGGGAGATATTGTAACACCTCGAAAGTGGAAAAGTCAAAAGGAAAAGGATAATGTAGAAAACTGTCTGAGACTGGTTTTACGGGTCCAACCTACAGAACATGGGAAGGGGAGCCGTAGACCCAAGATAAAGTTTTGGAAAAATCAAGTTTCAGTACCTCATTTGACGCTTGACCAGGACGGCCTGTCAATCCTTGTACGAGTCATAGATAGGTCTTATAGGTGAGTCCCAAACTTAGTGAAATTTTGAGGGTTAAGTAGGTTTCTACGGTTGGTGTCTACGGACCCTAAGAAGACCTACCAGTCGTAGACTGGTTACGTTAAAAGTTGGTCCAAATTCAAAAGTTTCTATACTTTTCTATGGTTGACCAGTACGGTAGGTCCAAACTGTAGAAGGGTCCGGCAGTTATTTTTAAGGGGCTTTTAAGTTTTTTCCCTATGTGATTAATGCCTAAACTAGGTCATTTTGGTCCTAAACCTAAGCCCTATATAAGTATTATAGGCCCTAAAACTACCCATTCTAAATTATTCTCCTAAATTCCCTACAAGATCACCCCCAAAATGCCCTTAAGAGCAAAGGAAGGACAAAGCTAGGGTTTGGCTTCAAGAACTCCAATTCCCCATAGATTGTGGGCATTGATTTCTAAAGGTGTGTTAGTATTCACCTACGAATTTTTTTCCTCCATAGGGTTCCTAAAATCACTAATTTTACAAGTTAGATTCTCAAATCAAAGTTAGGTAATCTTCATGAGTTCTTTTCAATTATGATCCAATTGATTGTTTTCTATTTTTTAATATGCATGAATTGAATTAATTATATGTTCTTAAGTTAAATTCACATGAACCCATGCATGATCCATGATTTTTAGACTTGATGAAGCTTATGAACTATGAAAGATGAATTTATGAAGATATGCATGTTCTTTTATGAAATTGATAAAAATGATTTAAGGATGCTCTAAGAGTGAAGTATCAATGTTGTTGTTGTTGTGAAAGGGTTTTCTCACAAAAGGATTCATAAAGTAGAAATGTCTTCACGCCTAAGTTGAATCAAGTTAAGGATCTATTCTAAATTACTCTAGCTTTGATTGGCTGCTTAATTGGGCCTTTCCATGGATGATGAAATGAATAAGATTAATGACTATTTCATGGGATTTTTTCTTGGCACCGAGAGGATATTAAGATGGAGGCTCTTCCGTTAGTAGAGGTCGGGTCTCTAGTAACAATCTCCTTATCCCATAACTATGTGCCACCATAGGATGATAGTCTTAGATAGACATTAGCTAGTGAATTCACTTTAGCTCAGATTTATGGTTCTTACCTTGGCAAGTAAGGACACCCCTTTTTTGGTGTGGGGCATACAGTGGATTCCATGTTATAGCTCAGATGGTCTATCTCGGTTACATGGTAAACTTCCCACAATAATGAATTAAGGTTACTTCTAAAGTATCTCACAAGTATTTTAAAGATGTTTAGCTTGCATTGACCATGATTATGATTTATAATTTCTAACCCTTTTATCTTATGATTTTACTTGGTCATTGCATGTCATGTAAAGTCCTTTTTAGCATGATTTCATAACTCTTATGTATTGCTATCATATTTAGTACATTCCATGTACTAATGCATAATTGTGCCGGCATTGTTTTACTAATGCAGGTTCGGACGCTTCTACCTCTCACCCTCGTGGCTAGTTGATCTTTTGGCGTTCAAGGATCTGTGAGTCCTCATATTTTGAGTACCGAGACACTCTTATAGCTCTATGCCATTTCAATTTTAAGACTTTGTATGTGATGTATGGGTTACATCCCAATCATTTTCCTTATTATGTAATATATATCTTATTGAGACTTATGTTAGACTTCCGCTTTTATCAAACTCCTTTTTATGATCTAAGACTTTTTCTTTGAAATTTGTATTTCTATTATCTTGTATGATGTATGCTAAGTGGCATGTGTACTTTCAGTTGTGACACTCATGCTTGGTTCTTTGTGCATGCAATTAGGATGTTATCATGTGGTTTTTGTGATGGATCTGGTACTAACGCGGAAGTCTATTGCAGAAGTGATAGACTTATGGAAAGAATGTGTTTTCAGACTTGGAATGCCTTCTATTCAAAGATATTGAAGAAGGTTATAGTTACATGATGCATTTTGAGGATATTTAATTAGTAAGGGCGAACAATGGTTTGGGGGAATGCATGAACATTTTATCTTCTACGGTTAGTTATTCAACAAGGAAGAGAATTTGAATGGCTTAAGGGTTATGATACGACTACTACAGTGGTACATGTGTTTACTTTGTGAGGGTTATGGAATGTGTTACTTTTGCTATTGACCTGGTCTATGAAATGGTGCATATTGCATTGGTCTAAAGACTTAATGGATCTGGTAATGTATTGTAGTTACTTAATGGGTATAAATGAGTGGCTATTTGGGTACGATCTTCACGATGGGTATGATATGTTCTAGTGGTGGATCTAACATAGTTTCATGATGTGTTACTAGTGATAAATGGAAATAGAGACATCAATTATCGAGTGTGATGCATAACTACTTAAGGAACTATCAGTTGTTTCACACATTCAGGAAATAGGGTGTTTGATGTTGCAATCACATTTGAGAAACTAACTGGTTGTTACTACAGATGCTTGCGTTAGCCATTGTTTATAAGGAAAACTATAGTGGTGGATCTTTGATAAGGTATTAATGTGTTTAGGTTGTGAAGTGTATTTCGAGGATCTAATTGTGGACTAATGATTTCATTATCAGACAAAAGGAGTGGATTTATATTGAGATGATAAGTTTATATATAACACCTCGGTAAATGTAAACTCAATTCAGAAAGGAAAAGTTCAGAAACTTTGTTGATTCAGTGACCTACGAGTCCCATTTATAGACCGTAGAAGGTTCTACAGGCCGTAGAAGGTGAGTCGTAGAACTTGAGTTGAGTTTGGAAATTTTAGGTTTCTGAAGATTGGACCTACGAATTGACACGATGAGTCGTAAGAAGGTTGACGGGTCGTAAGACTGATTTGTAGGCTCAATTTAGAGATTTGATTTAGGACCTCAGTTATACGGAAGGATTTGACGGGTCGTAGTCTGTTCTACGGCACGTATCAGGGGTTTCTTAGAAAGGTTCAATACCTAGTGAAATTTGGACTTTAATGTGTGTTCTACGGAAGGGGTCTACGGACCGTCAGAAAGTCGACGATTCGTAGATCGGTGTTGTGAAAAGTAAGGTGAATTTGGGTTTCTGAAGGTTGTTCTACAGTTGACCAGTACGGGTCGTAGAAACTTCTGCGGTCCGTAGATCCCAACTGTAGAAACCATCTGACAATTATTTTTAAGGATATTTTGGCCTTTTTCCTATGCATTAAATACCTATATTATGTCTTTTTTTTTTCCTAATCCTAAGTCCTATAACTACCTTTCAACCCCTAAATCTACCCAAACCCTCACATTCACTCCAATTCCAAAATCTCATCTATATTCATCTTCTCCAATTCTCTCTCAAACTCAAGAGGAAACTAGGGTTTTAAAGATTCAAGTCTCCTATTCCTCCATTGCTTTTGGTATTTGATCCTCAAGGTTTGTAGGGTTTCATCAATGGGTTCCATTCACCCATTGAGTCTCAATGATTCCTCAATTTTCCAATTCAATTTGATTAGGGTTTCATTCAATTCTTCATGGATTCTAATTGTGTTGATTCAATTGTTTAATTTTGATCTTATCATGATTTGTTTTAAATTTCATGCTTTCCCATTGATTTTACATGAACCCATGCAATTTTCATGATTTTTACTATGAACTCTTAAAGACGTGAATTTATGAAGAAGCTATGAATCTATGAAGGATGTTTTCATGGAAGGTATGCATGATTTATGAAAAGAAATATTTTATGATCTAGGTTACTTTAAGATGAGCATCAATGAAATTGTGAAAGGTTTTATCACATATAAGAGATCATGGTTTTGTGAAAGGCATGCATTCATGAATTAAGGAGTTACTCTATAATGTTTTAAGCTTAGATTAGTAACTTAATTGTACTTTTTCATGTATGATGATATGCTTATGTTTATGACTAATTCAACTGTGATCTTACTTAGCTGTCAGATGATATTGAGATGGAAGCTCTCCCGTTAGTAAATGTCGGGCATGTAGAAGCAATCTCCTTGTCCCTAACTACATGCCCCCATAGAATTATCGTAACTGACATAGCTAGTGGATCCACCTAAGCTAGAAGTTCATGTTTCTTACCTTGACAAGTAGGATATCTCTTTTCGGTGTGAGAGCAAGACATCGAATCCACGTTATAGCTCACGTGGTCTATGTCGGTTATAATAAATATCCCACAAAATGAGCTAAAGTTACCTTAAAGTTCTTATGATGTTTTCATTACAATTTTAAGATAAATTGACCATGTTCATGATTTTTATTTTTCTTTAAAGGTGTTACACCCTAAAATTTTTAAGTTAAGACCCGAACTATTCTTCATTTACTTACAAGGTCGTGACGGGTTGTTCTAAAATTATTCACAGGTGTTAAGTTCAATCAAAGTGGCACAAAATAAAGATTACATTAAGTTAAAAATAAATAAAACATGATGAAAAGACAACAAACTAAATTTTAGGTTACAACCACGTAATAACCCCAAATTATGACACGACCCAACAAACAAATAAAATAAAAGAAATGATAGAAGGGTTTAACTCACTAAAATAAAAAATTTAATTGCATAACATAAATTATTCATACATCATTCCGATCACAAAATTTGACATCTTAGCCACTACTTTACATATTAGTCTCTACGAAAGATTCACCATTTTAAGTGTCTTTTCTTGAGAATTGAGAAAATTGTCATACATTTTGTCATCACAGATTATATCAATAAAGTGTACATCATTAGGTGCCGGCGGAGGATTCTGAGTAACATTTTGCGAGTCATGAACCGCAATTATCTTTGTTTGGATCATCTTTCCACTTCCCTTTTTAATGTTTGACAATCTTCAGTATTGTGTCCTAGAGCATCAGAGTGATATGCATATCGTGTTGCTGGATTAAATCATTTGTATGCGGATCTACATACTTTTGAGAAATCAGCTTTGTTATATTTAAATGTTTCAATTTTTTAAATAAATGTGTGTAAGAATCTCCAATTGGTTTAAAATTATTTCTAGGCCTCTGATATCCTCCAAATTTCTATCTTGGATGAGGATTATATGGTGCTCAAAAATTTTGAGAAGAAGGAAAAATATTTTGATTTTTTGGCGCTCGCCGTTGAGGATAGTTTGGTGGAAATGCATATGATTGTGCACTATAGACTGCATATTTTGGTGGGACAATAGAGTATTACGTGCCTTGCTTGGGGTGATAGTGATGGAGTGGAGATGGTGCATATGGATAAAGTGGACCTCTTGGACTATTTTGTGTCCCTGACACAATATTTGCTACATCCTTCTTCATTTTCTTTCCCCCCAAGACTTTCCAATCCATTTTTAATCACTTGTGTCGTGGCTCTCAAAGCATCTTGAGTTACAATCTTTTCGGACTTGATGTCATTTTTCATCATTTCACCAATCTTAATAACTTTGGTGAATGTTTTTCCAACAACGGAAAGTAAATAATGAAAGTAGTCGGGTTCTTGAGCTTGGAGAAAAACATCAATCCTTTCAGACTCTTTCATTGATGGCTTAACCCTAGCAGCTTGCTTCCTCCACCTAATAGCATATTCACGAAAATTTTCAGTGGTATTTTTCCTCATGTTGACAAGTGAAGTGTGATCTAATATTATGTCAATGTTATATTGGAACTGTTGAACAAAACATCGATTCAAATCATTCCATGTATCTCAGTTAAAAATATCTTGAACTATGAACCATTATGAGGAAATTCCCACCAAGCTTTCCCCAAAATAAGCTATGAGAAATTCTTCTTTACTTCCAGCCCCACTTAGTTGATTACAATATCTCTTTCAATGAGCTACAAGATCCTCATGACCGTCATATTTCTTACACTTTGGGGTTTTAAAATCGACAGGAAAATGAACGTGGGGAACATATACAAATCACTGAATGAGATGCCTTTGTGACCTCCTAATCCCTGTATATCTCTTACAATCTATTCCAAGCTCTTCATTTTCTAGCCATTTTTTCATGTTCCTCGTTCTTAATGGTTTTCTCGATTTTTACAAGGGAACTTGATAACACTCAAATTTACTCTTCAAAATAAATTAAAAGAGACAACGATCATCGTCAATAAAAATACCTAACTAAGAGTCCGGCTCGAATCCCACAGAGAATGGTATATCATAGAGAATTCTATCAAGAAATTTTGATTGTAAAATCATTCATTTGAAATAGTTAAAACAAGTGGGTTGATGATTCCACTAATTTAACAAAAGGATTTGGTTATTAATGATCACAATTTAACTAAAATTTATGAAAATTCAAGAAGTAACAAGCAATCTAGGGGTGCGGGGATTGGAAATCAATGTCACATAGGGGTAATTGTGTTGCTCTATAGTGATGAACATTCATAAATAGGCTAGGGCATCTTCAATGATGCTAATCTTTTATCGATCTCATAGCATCCTTGCATCTCCTTTCGGTCTCATCTATATATTTTACTAAACAATCCAATACCTTACTCTATTATCTCTTTCGATGCAGAAATAGGGCAAATAGATTCGATCCATAACCTCTATTTTCAAGCAAGTTACAGACATCAAACCTAAATTGCTAGTATCGGACTAATTACCCACACAATAAATCTCTTCCGAGCATTGACCGGAGATTAGAAGTAGGAATTAAGTTTGTAACCTTAACCCTTAAATTGACCCCATGTTAATTAGCCTAAATTCATGTATGAACAGCAGCAAAATAGAGCATAACACAATACCGACTACGTTAAATCAACACCCAACCTCATAATTGCACCCCTAGATCTTGGGGTTTTAGCCACCCATCACAAAAAGCAAAAAAAATTATACCTTTCATGAAAACAACCATGGATAACATGAAACTATACAATTACAAGAAAACTCACTTTGGATTCAACTTCAATTTGTCAATTTTCAAGAACAAAGTTGAAAACCCCAAAAACTAGAAAGTTTTCTTCACAAGGTAAAGTGTTTGTCTCTCTCTTCACTTGTTCATACACCAAAAATTATTTCCACTCACGTCTCTATTTTTTTCTTTCTCTTTTGGGCTATTTAAAGTTTCCCAAAATTTGACTTAAAACTCAATACGATACACATTAGGCGACATTAGTCGAACTCGCCGATCACACTGGTGAATCGTTGATTGCTCCAACTCACCTTCTCTTTCTCTAGGCTTCAGGTGTTTGAGCGTCACTCGATGAGTTTGTTCGAGTTTATCTTTCACATTTGACGTATCTTCGAGTATCACCTTAGTTCGCCTTTTGAGCCTTCAATTTTTTTCCTTGTATTGTCGCATTTGCCGATGGTAAACCTGTTCGCCTTTTCTCATTCAGCGAGTTGCCTTTCCATTTGGAGTTTTCTGACCTGCTTCAATAAATACAAGTGTGATGCACTGACACATTGGGCGAGGTCATGCTTACTAGGCGAACTTCCTTTCTTGTTTGGTGATTATCAATGTATAGTTTGCACTTTTTTTTACATTTTTGTCCATTCTTTCAAACATTCATCATTTCCTTGCCCTTTAGCCTTCATAGCTGCAAATCATCAAAATTTCATTAGAATAGGACATAATTAGGCATCGAGGACACTAATTTTTGAGCTAAATAGACCTCAAATGAGTGCAAATCTATCACTCATCAACACCCTCAACTTAAGCTTTTGCTTTCCCTCAAGTAAATCAAGAACATAATTAGCTCTATAAGGATGTCTACAAAAGTATTCAGTGAGAGATAACATGCAAGTGCCACTACAAGACTACTCTCAACAACATACTACACTCAATCATGATCAAAATGCTTCAAATGATGACTAGCCGGAAGCAAAAATTGAGAATGTATACGAAGACTTTTACACGAATTTTCTCTGAAAAACAGGGCACACTTTGGCTGATGTTAGTTTTGCTTTTCACGGCATGTTTAAAAAATGTAAGTTGAGTTCATTTAGAAAATCTGTTCATATTTTAAAATTGTAGTTAACCAATGGATTGCTACTGTTACGGTCTGTAAAGAGTGAAACTTTTGAACTCTTTGAGTTCGCTCTCTTGACTATTTTTCAATGTGCTGAGAACCCATCAAAATAATTTCCAAAGATACAAGTTACATATGTTTAAATTATTATAAATTCATGAACATAATAACTTTTCTGCGTATAATATTAATATTTGAATTCATGTTTTCGACTAGTTCTTTCTTTTTCTCAAGTTGATATTTCCCTTTTAATTCTTCAGTATAATGTGAGGCTTGAGTTTGTGGTGGGAAATTATGGGTGTTCTTTGGCATTTGTAACTGAGGGTGTGTTTGGCATGAAGGAAAATATTTTGCAATTTTCTCATACTTAATTGCACATATTTGAAAAAAAAATTGCCAAGGAACACATTTTCCTCTAATACGTGGATAATGACTTCCTTAAGGATCCAAGGGAGTAAGAAAATCACTTCTTTTCATTTGTCAATCAAACACCAAAAAATAAGTAAGAAAATCACTTACATTTTTCCTCCTAATGAACACACCCTAAATATAATCATTCAGTAGTATTTTAAAAGAAATTAATATATGTACTTTTATTTCGTCAAATTTAAAGTTTATGTTTCATATTATTGAAAAGAAACTCTTATGTTGTTTGGACTTTTAAAAAATATTAATGGGCGTGTCAAAAGAATGTGATACAAATTGGGAAGAAAGTGATGAATAAATGATCATCCACTCATCACGATTATGAGGACCGTAGTTTTTAGGTATATCTACTTTATTGTCATTATTATTGGTGTATGTCATTACATATTATTTTGTAATGTGTCTTAAGGTACCCACTAGAGTTATTAATTATAGGATCTGCTACGTTAGCTCAACTTGCCACAAGGACAAACATCAAACATACCTGCATAGACGCCATAACAATGGAGATATTTTAATTGGTATTGCTTGTGTTGAGATTTAATAGCTCAATTGTATTATGTTATTTATATGTTACCACATGCGATAAGTTCTTACGTGTGTTATTGAGAGGTTATAAATAGAGATTCAGTCTGTCATAATTCAATTCTCTCTTTTGTGCCATTTGAACATGTGCAAGGATTTTAACTATAATAGAAAATTAATTAGTTGAGGTCCTGAATAGCTTAATGATTCTTTCTGGCAGTTTTATGTAACAATGATGTAGTGTTGGGTCCGTGCTGGCACGGGCTATACCCATAATATATAAAAAGGTGAAAGAGAATAAACATTATTTTTTATATCATTACACATATCAAGTTAAGAATTAACTTGGTATGTGGAAGAAGTTCATGTGTCTACATGACATAACAAGCGTTAGGGTTCTCATCACTGAACCACTGAGGGGCATATACATAATGAACAAAGTATGGAATTTCACCTTCCTTGATTTTTGCCTCTACTTTCTTCACTTCCTTAAATTCAATAATTTTTTCTGGGTTTTTCACTTCAATTGTTACTTTTTCTTTCTTTACTTCCTTCTTTTCCTCTTCTTTCTTCTTTACGATTTCTGCGTGTTTGCCAAATGTTTTTGTTACATATGTCACAAGTTTTTCGGACTCAAGAATTGTCTCAACTGTTATTGTTTGAGCTTTGAAGTTTGTTTTAACACTATGAATACCTGCAAACAATAAATGCATTTAAAAATAGGGATTAGAGAAATAATATATCTCTGAAAACATAAATCTTGTTGGACTATATATGTTTACCTTTGTGTTTGAGTAACCTCCTCTCTAGATCAACTTCACACTTGTTGCAATGCATGTAAACTTTTAATGTCGTTGTCTTAATAGTTTCCTTCGAGATTCAATAGAAACAAGTCAATGGAAGGATCAATTCCTTAGTAAATGTTTGGACATGAATCGATAAATATATATATATATATATATATATATATATATTGATAAATAAATATTTACTTAAAATAATATTTTACTGTTCAAAATTTTGAAGGAAAAAAACACTTCTTCTAACTACACAATATTAAAAAAGAAAAAAGGATTAAAATATCTTTAACGTATTAGAAATGGCTTTAAAATGTCTTTTTTTGGATTAAATTTACCTCTGTTTCTACGTATGGTCTCCTTTTAACTTATTGGATCAAGTTTGCTCCTAACATTGTTTTTAAGCTTAAAACTATTCTTCCATTAATGACACAATTATATTGTACGTAACTAAATTTTAATTAACCATATTGCCTTTATTTATTGGTCTACCTAAACTTCTAACCCAACCCATCCATAACTCAACTTGACACAAAAACCGTTTAAAATTATTAACACATCTAAGCCATTATTTTTAAATTATTAACACATACAAACAATAAGTGATTAGTATGCTCTAACTGCTACAATAAATCAAAGCACAGCCTTCAAATATTGGAGGGTTATGAACAACCCTAGCCAACAATTAGACATTTGGAGGATTTTTATCGAAAGGAAATTTTAAAAAAGTCGACAAAAATCGAAACTGAAAACCTGACTTTTTGTTGATTTGATTTGATTTATAAATTTAAAAACTCAACACAATTCGTTTGACTTGGTAGTTGAAAAACCTAAATGATCAATAAATAAAGGCCACCTAATTAATTAAAAATTTATAAAAAGTAATATAATTATGTCATTGAAGGGAAAATTTTAAACCTGTAAATAACATTCGAAAAAAATTTGGATCCACCTGATGGAAGAATGGCAATTTTAAAGCATTTATAAGACTTTAAGAGCATTTTTTATCAGGTAGATAAAAAGGCAATAAATTTGATCTATTAAATAAAAAGGAGAATGAATTTAATCTAATAGGTAAAATGAAGACAGTTTTAGACATTTCTAATATGTGAAAAATATTTTTTTTTATCTTTTTTGTAAAATATTACTATATGCAAGTGTCCACGAAAACTCGAATTTATTATATGGAAAAACTTGGATTACCGATATAAAATATAACAAATATTATTTTTTTTGAATTATATGGTCATCTGAAATTGCATTAAATGAACGAGAATCAATATTTGAGTTTAACTTTTATAGATTGATCAATGCATATAAAAGAATTTCTATATTCTCAAATTATTTTAAAAAAAATAAACCACAACTGTTAATATAATTAAAGTGGGATTAATAATTAGAAAATAAGAAAGGTGATTTGGTGTAGCATATTAAGCATACCAATCTAAATATAGTATTTACATTATGGTTATATACGTGAATTAAATCCATAATAAATTATTCTTAATTACATGACTTATGCAATAAAAAATTTATACTGAATTATAGTAATTTATTATGATGAATATTAATTAAGTTTGTGTGCAAGAAAGACATACCTTTTTGAGTTGGTTTGCGTTTTCAATCTTGGCCTGTGATAGTATGTGGACTTTCTTTTTACTCCATTTCTGTAAACGTTGGTGAATTTTGTTTGCATCAATAACACCTTTTACTGTAACCTCATCTTTCTCAAATTTCACATCCACACTATGAACTCCTGACCCATGTTATCATGAAAATACATAAAATTAAACAAATCAAAAGAAATATATATATAGACATGTTGAGTACCTTGAGTTGCCAAGAGTGGTTTTCTAATATCATGTGCACATTTTGGGCAGTGAAGACCAACTTTGTAAACTGCACTCATTACTTCAATTTTCTTCTCGTCTTTAGACATGGCATTCAATATTTACTACAAACAAGAGAATCAACAATTTCGAAATTTTGAAATAAACAACAAAATTGGTTGGTGGGAATTAGAGGATGGTGGTTCACCAGTATGTGGAAGCTTCAATTAAGGAAAACCTCCAAATTTAATACTCTTTCTCCTTAATTACTTGTCCATTTTTCCAATTTTAGTTATGTTACTTGTCCATTTTGACAAATCAAGAAAGGATAAATTCTTTTTATCTATTATACCCTCAATAAATTACTTTGAAAAAGATAGAAAAAATCTTAAGTTTTTAATTCATCCACTTCATAATTAATAGGGGTAAAATGGTAACTCACTATGTCAATAATTATTTTCTTAATAAGTGTGTCAATTCAAAAGTAGATAAGTAAATAGGGACAGAGAGTATACATGAAATAATATCTTGATTTATTTTTTCATTAAAATATGGTCTTCTATTTGTCATTGACTTTAACATTGCTTCAGCTTGAACCACATGAATTAAATTTCATATGTCAAAATACTTTTTAAAAAGGTTCAAATTAATCCTTTACGTTTGACTATAGCTTCATTAACTTCAACGAAAAATGTATGAATGATGACCTTAAAATATAACTCGGTAAAATTATTATATTTCACATAGTAAAGGAATATTATGGTCCCCTTTTTCCTTGAATTTACTTTGTAACTTACCTTTTGAACCAAATATATAGTAATAAAAAAAACCTTTTTTTAAGGGAAAATGGAGAATGTGATTACAAAATGGGGAATGAAATTCTTACCAATAAGGTAAAAGTTGAGATAATCAATCAAATGATCTATTAACATTTTCCTTTATGTAAAACTAGGGAATTTGCCCACGCTTCACTCAGTTATTAAAAATATTTATATTTAAAAAAATATTTATATAACGACCCGAACCGTCGTTATTTAGGAAAGGAAAAACGTCAGGGGAAACTGGCCCCACCATCCCGCCAGAGCAGGCCAGATGCCGCTAGGGTGGTGGCGCTCCAACGGGACAAGGGGCGCCAGAGCGGGACAGACGGGACAGAACTTAAATAACGCGAAGTCTTATTTTCTCCTTTTTCCTAAAACACAAAAAACAGGCGAGGATCACCCCAGAAACCCTCAAAAGGCTGCTTTAGGCTTGGGAAGGAAGGAGAAAGAGATTTCTAGCATAAGGATGTCGATAGCTTGTGGATTTCCAGTCAAAATCCACCGTCTCGTCGCCCGAAATCTAGGATTGGAGCTACAACCCTCTGCAACTGCTTGGCGCCCAGATAGGCTAGGTTTATTAATTGAGTAGTCGTAAATCCATGATTCACTACGTAGTATATTAGTAATGGATGGTAGAATTAATGTGTAGGCTTTCATGCACCGAAAAAGGGGATGGTTGTACATTTATTCCTAGGTGTTACATCAGACGTACGCCATAGGAAGAAGCCTCATCCTGTGAACTAAGGTTAGGTGATCGTTTGATTTCATGTTTGTGTGATATATGTCGGTAATTGCTTTATTGTAATGCATACATGTATGTGAATGGGTCACTATTGATCAAACATAATGAAAGGAGTATGAATGTACAATTGCATGCGATGAACCTAATACTTGATTGTATGATTATGAGTATGTTCATTATGGGTGTGATTGTGATTGTAATGATCGGACCGGGTGTCACGCCCCGACACATTTACATGCATTGGATCAGGTGTCACGTACCGACACACATACATACATTGGATAGGGTGTCACGTACCGACACATATACATACATTGGATCGAGTGTCACGTACCGACACATATACATACATTGGATCAGGTGTCACATACCGGCACATATACATGCATGGGATCGGGTGTCACGTTCCGACACACTAACATTTTGGGCGTGGGTTCCATGAGAGAACCACTAATGACTGATATTTCGTATCTATTTGTTAATGATAATGTGGAACTGTATGTTGCCCTTGAGTTGATAACTGGTTTAGAGCATTCTATGTATATATGTGGGTTGGTTGTGCCGTAAGGTAAATTGGGTATATCTCGTTAATGGATGAACTGTGAATGGTCGGGCCCAATTCAGGATGTGATGAGGTAAGCGAAGACTGAGGGTCCAAGTGTTACTATGTGTTACTTTAGAGAGGTGGTAATGTGTATTGTCATTGAGAATTGGGTGGTGTTATGTCATAAATGTTAAATAGTTGAGTATTACCCTGGGAGGGGATTAGTATTAAAACGGTTAACAAGCCTTGATAGAACGTACTATGGAGTCAAGGGTTGAGTGGTGATCTGGAAGAAGTAAGGGCATGTCGTGAGGGGTTGGCCGGGTTGGTAGTAGTTGTTTCCGGAATCTTCTCTAAGAGATAGAACGATTAAGTTATGATCAAGAACGGAGCGAGTAAGGGTTAGAGTCAAGTGTACCAGTATATGTTAGAGTATCCAGAAAAGGTAAGGGAAGGAAGATATAAAGGTGGAGAAATGAACAGTCTTATTGCATGTTTCCTACTAGTCGATTTCTTATATTATGCGGTGGGTATCGGGTTTACCGATGATGCCTACCAGTACGTGTGGTTGTACTGATACTACTCTTGCTATGCCTTTTTGGCATAGTCTGGTTGCAGGATCAGTGATGTTTCGTAGGTGAAGTGGAAGACAATCTCCAACAGCTTCTATTTTTCTTTCCGTGTGGTGGGAGCTGCGTCATGTATTAATTATGTATACCTTGTAATCTTAGTAGCTCTTGTACCTATTTAGACTAGATCCCTGGGGGGAGTTAATTACTTTGAACTTTGAATCGTTTAAAACTCTTTATTTATAAAATTTCATGAAGTTCCTTTTATCTACAGTTTTCTTGATTTTCCGCACTTTTAAAACGTTTGGGAATCGAGGGTTCTCCTACTTAGGTGTTAGATTAGGTGTCCGCACGGTCCGGTGGATTGGGTCTTGGCAAATTGGTATCAGAGCTCAGATTACCGGTCTCCCAGTACAAGAGCAATGTGGAATAGACTCATGCGGATGGGTGTGTTGACGTCCACATTTAATCTTCAGGAAGCTATGAAGCATTCTAGAAAGTCGTTTCATTTCCTCTCTCCTTTCGTGTGAGTTTTTGCTTGTGGTATGAGTTGAGTCCAATTGGTATCTCCCGATTTCAATTGGTATCTCAATAAAGTGAACTGGACGCCGTAGTCACGGTTGAAGGGACACAAGCAAGGTAAATTGGAACTAAGAAGGTTCCAATTGGTATCTGGCCTTAGAGGCTGTGTAAACGCATGGATGATCAGTAATGGTCATCTATGGAGCGAACTAATTAATAATTTGGGATTGTCTATGAGTTGTAGATTGAAACTGTGAATGCGTGCATATTATTGTCTGAAATAACTGTTGGTATGAAAGCTATATTTACTTGGACGCTATGATATGATTATGTGCACAGTATTGCTTGTCTGGATTTCGATGTGTGTAATATGCTAGACTAAATGTTCGAAACTGTGCGAGTTGTAATTGCTTGAGTTTCGTGAACTTGTTGTCGGAAAGAGAGTCATCACTGGGTTAGGTGCAAGAGTCTAGATAAACTACGATGGGATTCGTAAAATGAAATTTGGGTGTGTGTTGAGACCGACTATAACCGTGTGAGTGTATGGGCATATCATGGGGATGTGCGGGTTTGTGGTGTTGAATTAATGGGAAGGGATTCGGGAGTGTGTACCGTTGGGTTGACTCGGGGTAGACAATGACTATTCTAGCTGAGAGGATTATCCTAAATGCTTAGTCATAGCCTGGGAATCAATGGAAAACTTTAGAAAACGGGAAGAACCCTAGGAAATTATTGACCTGGGTATTGTTTCCATCGGAGCCGCTGGACGGGATTATTCCCGCCAGGGCGAGACCGCCAGAGCGGGACAGGGCGAGACAGAATCTCAGCCATGTTCTTCCCTAGTCACACCTATGGACCCCGAATCGTATATGGGTTAATCCCTACAATCCTATCAGTACTCAGCAACAGAACATAAGTTATAACCCTTAGCAATTAATTATTAGCTGTGAAAAACAGCAAAAACAAGCATCCATGTGCTTACAAAAATATAAGGAAAAACAAAATAGAAAATGAAATATTGTTCATTACATGCCCGAGAGGGGCAAAACCAAATCAGGAGCCCTGGGAAGCTCCCTCTCGGGGGTGACGCAAGAGAAAATGACCTTAATGGCCTTCCAAATTCGGCCCATCAGACGATCCCTCTCTAGACTTTTCTTCCTCTCAAATCGCAGCTGGCGGTGGAGCATCTCAACCTCGAGGGCAGTGGAAGGTGGAACTGGAGTCGAGGCACTAGGATAAGAACCTCTCAATCTCCTCCGGACAGCCGCCAGATCTTCCTCCACACGAGCACCGGATAGTGGGGGCTGGGACTGGGTAGGGAGAGTATCGTCGGCCTCATCGACTTCCCCTCCTTCGTCATCCGCCTCAGCAGCCACTTGACTACTACCAGCCCTGTCCGTCTTCCTCCTCTTACTCCCGGAGGTGGAAGCCTGCCTAATCAAAAGAGGGTGGAAAAGGGGATCCATGGGAAGTACCTCATCGGTGTCCAAGAGTGGCACCCCGCCCGCTTGCACATCGTTGTCACCAGTCCAGGCAGGAAGAATGCCTTCTTGTTGCCTCGGTAGAACACCTTCCATTCTGAGATGATCTGCGGGCCCACATTTAGCCCGATCCCCTGTATAGCACACGCCACCACTAGAGCCTGGGGAAAGGTCATGTCGGTACGGCTGCCCGACGGGCGGATCCTCCTGGTAACCAAGTGTAGCCACCTCTTGGCATCCGGTGACCAGTTAGCACTGGTGATGCCCTCCGTAGTAGCCCAGTAGACCCGATCCCGGCGCGCAGGCTCCACCAATGTATCCTTCAACCAGCCCAGGTCCATCTCTCCCAGCTTGGCCTCGAACTCCTTGTTGGGGACCTCTGGCACCTCGAGCACATCAATTATGAATTGAGTGTTCAGGGGGGTGTCAACTCCCCGGATGCGGATGGTAGGGTGAGGGTCGTCCCAGCGGATAGTAGGAAGTATGGCATAGAACTCCCTCACCTATTTGGAGCGCGCAGCAGGGGGAGCCTCCCCCAATGGGGCCCAGCCAAACTCCATCAGGCGGTCATAAAAGGCGGGCGCTTTCTCCTCTAGACCCAGCAAGTGAAAACCCATCTCGCAGCAGTACTTGTTGTTCCAGTGATCATGGTGTCTCTCTCGACTTGCGGCATCGAGAAACCGGACGAAAGATAGATTTTCCTCGTTAAAAGCAGCCATAGTAAAGCAAGCCTGCAAAATTTAGGAAATGAACACGTTAGAACTCCGGAAGATTTGGAAAGATTGGATAAGAAAAATATTTTTTTATAACTAGAGTGGCAAGGGGCCGCTGCCCCACTGAATCCCGCCACAGCGGCCTAAATCCCGCTAGAGCAAGATGAAGGAGGCTGCTACAGCGAGATGGAGGCCGCCAAAGCGGCCTTCATCTAGGACGAACCTCAGGCACGATCATGGCGCCCTTTCGTTCCAGAAACTTCATTTTTGACAAGAATTTTAGCAGATTAGAGTCTATAAAGTACCCTAGTACCTAAATATAAGATTTTTCTAGCAAAATAACCCCTAAATGGTGTCTGAATCCGAGTTTTACACCAAGAAATCCTTTCAACTTTCCCACCCATTTCTGTATCATTTCGACCATATTTTTGTAAAATCCTTACGCCCAGGACGTCGGGGAGACGTTGGGGACGTAAGGGAAGTGTCCATGCTACGCTTTACTAGCAAATCAAGCAACCTATGTTCAAAATTTTGATTAATACCCCAAGGCCTTTCTAATCAATCAGTTATCGTCATGCAATCGTAGTTAATTAAGTAATGAACTGAGTAGCCTAAGGAACAAGAACATTACCTTGAAATTGACGTTCGGAGTGGGGTGTTTGAGAGAGTTTTTGGAGGATTTGAGTGAGAAAGGGAGGAAATGGGGAAACCATTCCCCCCCCCCTTTACTATTTTTGATCTCCCGTTACAGCGGGAGGGTCATCGCCACAATGGCCCCACTCCAGCGGGAACTTGCCGCTCTGGCAGGATCAGGCTGTGCAGTTGGATGCGTTTCTTTACTTCGTGGGTTGCCTCATTTACCTAACCGGTCCTTTGAGTATAGAACCTTTTGTGCTTCAAATTTGAAAGACCACTATCCTTCGTGGTTCCGTAATGGGCCGATTCGTTAGTTTAGAAGTACTCCAAAAAGGGCGCATGTTGATTCCGTCGCTAGTCGTTCGGGGACGAACGAGGGGTAAATTAGTATCTATTATAATGACCCGAACCATCGTTATTTAGAAAAGGAAAAATGTCAGGGAAAATTGGGCCCACCATCCCACCAGAACGGGCCAGATGCCGCTAGGGCAGTGGCGCTCCAGCGGGACAAGGAGCGCCATAGCGGGACAGACAGAACAAAACTTAAATAACGTGAAGTCTTATTTTCTCTTTTTTCCTAAAACACGAAAAAGAGGTGAGGATCACCCCAGAAACCATCAAAAGGCTGCTCTAGGCTTGGGAAGGAAGGAGAAAGAGATTTCTAGCATAAGGATGTCGATAGCTTGCGGATTTCCAGTCAAAATCCACCGTCTCGTCGCCCGGAAGCCAAGATTGGAACTACAACCCCTCTACAAGTGCTAGGCGCCCAGGTAGGCTAGGTTTATTAATTGAGTAGTTGTAAATGTGTATTCACTGCGTAGTATATTGGTAATTGATGGTAGAATTCATGCGTAGGCTTTCGTGCGCCGTAAAAGTGGATGGTTGTACATGTATTCCTAGGTGTTAAATCAGACGTATGCCGTAGGAAGAAGCCTCATCCTGTGAACTAGGGTTAGGTGATGGTTTGATTTCATGTTTGTGTGATATATGTCGGTAATTGCTTTATTGTAATGCATGCATGTATGTGAATGGGTCATTATTGATCAAACCTAATGAAATGAGTGTGAATCTACAATTGCATGCCATGAACCTAATACTTGATTATATGATTATGAGTATGTTCATTATGTGTGTGATTGTGATTGTGATTGTAATGATTGGATCGGGTGTCACGTACCCATACATTTACATGCATTGTATCTGGTGTCACGTACCGACACACATACATAAATTGGATCTGGTGTCACGTACTGACACACATACATACATTGGATCAGGTGTCACGTACCGACACATATACATACTTTGGATGGATTGTCACATACCGGCATAAATACATGCATTGGATCGGGTGTCACGTTCCGGCACACTAACAGTTTGGGCGTGGGTTCCATGAGAGAACCACTTGTGACTAATATTTCGTATCTATTAGTTAATAATAATGTGGAACTGTATGTTGCCCTTGAGTTGATAACTGGTTTAGAGCATTCTATGTATATACGTGGGTTGGATGTGCCATAAGGTAAATTGGGTATATCTCATTAATGGATGAACTGTGAATGGTCGGGCCCAATTCGGGATGTGATGAGGTAAGCGGAGACCGAGGGTCCAGGTGTTACTATGTGTTACTTTAGAGATATGGTAATGTGTATTGTCGTTGAGAATTGGGTGGTGTTATGTCATAAATGTTAAATAGTTAAGTATTATCCTGGGAGGGGATTAGTATTGAAACGGTTAACAAGCCTTGATAGAACGTACTATGGAGTCAAGGGTTAAGTGGTGATGTGGAAGAAGTAAGGGCATGTCGTGAGTGGTTGATCGGGTTGGTAGTAGTTATTTTCGGAATCTTCTCTAAGAGATAGAATGATTAAGTTATGATCATGAACGGAGCGAGTAAGGGTTAGAGTTAAGTGTACAAGTATATGTTAAAGTATCCGGAAAGGGTAAGGGCAAGAAGATATAAAGGTGGAGGAATGAACAGTCTTATTGTATGTTTCCTGCTAGTCGATTTCTTATATTATGCGGTGGGTATCGGGTTGACCGATGATGCCTACCAGTACGTGTGGTTGTACTGATACTACTCTTGCTATGTCTTTTTGGCATAGTCTGGTTGCAGGATCAGTGATGTTTCGTAGGTGAAGATGATGACAATCTCCAACAGCTTCAATTTTTCCTTCCGTGTGGTGGGAGCTGTGTTATGTATTAATTATGTATACCTTGTAATCTTAGTAGCTCTTGTACCTGTGTAGACTAGATCCCTGGGGGGAGTTAATTACTTTACAAGTTAACTTTGAATCGTTTAAAACTCTTTATTTATAAAATTTCATGAAGTTCCTTTTATCTACAGTTTTCTTGATTTTCCGCACTTTTAAAAAGTTTGGGAATCGAGGGTTCTCCTACTTAGGTGTTAGAGTAGGTGCCCGCATGGCCCGGTGGGTTGGATCGTGACAAATTATGATACAAGAAATAAAAAACCAACTATAGAAATAAGAAAATGATAAAATCACAATACAAATATTGTTTATGTTAATACATATAATTCGAATAAACATATTTAAGGACTTGATTTTTTTTCTTGTTTCTATTAAATGATAAATTTACTGTCTGGTGAATTTTATTTTATTTTTTAAAATGATGAAACTAAAAATAAGAGGAAAAAGAGATAAGTTTTCTATTTCATTTCTTCTTTGATATTTTTATTCTTTCATTGTCCTTCTTTTTTATCTTATTTTTCATCATCATCTAAATAAACCTCTATTGCTAATTTTCTTGTATATTTTATATTATTCTTTTGGTAATTCTTTAAAAGTAGACGAAATGAACAAATTTAAAGTTAATGTAAATGGTTCTTCAACATAAGAAACAGTTAAGAACTACGTATTTCAATATTTAATATGCATTTCTTTTGAGCCATGAGTAGTAAAATTTAAACGTCTGTTGGCGTAGTTAAATATGTTCTGACAAAGTTACAAATAACTAATTTGAGCCTAACTGAAAATGTAATTTACTACAATTAAAAAAATATTATAAGAACCTAATTTTTTTTAAAAAAATATAGAGAGAACAGATGAAAAAGTAAGCAAAAAGAGAAAAATAATAACACATTTTGTTAAGCCCTTAATCACAAAAAGAAAGAAAAAAAAAGTTACATAATCAATGCACATATTTTTGAACTTTTATCCGGCTCCCCTTTTATCCACATCCAAGAGTCTTTTCAGGGAGTCAGACTAAAGTATAAATCTGATACTATAACAATAATATAGAATATCACTTTTTCAAATATGGAATAAAAATAATAATCTTGAGTAAAAATCTTATAAAACAAAAAATATGAATTTATATATAGACAAAATTGAAGGAATATCATAAGGTATCTTAAATTTTGAAATTAAACAGTTGGGGGTTATGAACATAAAATTTTAAAAGTTAATAATATTAATTAAATTAGAAGTTCAATAGGTATAATTTATGGAGGTAAAAAACTTAAAATAAATAAAAGAAGGAAAAAATAAAATAAAGAAAACAAAAAAAATCTATTCAACGTTTGTTGGGTGTTTAAGTTTTATTAGAAAGGCAAGCAAATTCACTTCTTCTTTTTTGTATTATTCCATTGTGTTTAACAAAATTGAAAGAGGAAAAAAATACAATAAAAAAAGAGATAAATATCTTGAAAGATTGAAGTAGTAAGTACTGCGACTTTTAATAAAGAATAATAATGAGTGTAAATAATTTTTGAGATATTTAAGTATAACAATAAATAGAAGACTAGTAATTGATATATTTATTTTTTATACAATAATAAGTAAGTAGAAAAATATGAAAAATTGAGGAAAAAGATAAATAGAATCATTGGCCAAAGAGAGGTACAACTTCACTTTTTTAACATCTAGCTTATAATATATAGATTTTTAAGCACAACAATATTTAATAGCTATGAGAAATGTATCATAGATAATATACGTTCCAAACATCGAAAAAATTTAGAATATTGAAATCAAAACAATACATTACATTACTGAATTTTTAAGATATTGAAAATATTCAAACTTTATACTAATATGACAATCTTTCTTGATGCATTGTTCAACATATAAGCTTCCTTCTTCATTCTGATGAACTTGTACTAAACTAACTGTCACGATCCAGGGGTAAACCCTAGACGTAACATGGTGTACAAGACCCCGAAGGATCTCATACTAGCCACTTAGCTTTCATAACATAAGATAAAAGAAATGAGTGGAAATTTAAAATATTTTCAACATAATCAAAGTCTTTATAAAACGAAGCGGAAGTCTAATACACTTTGTCTCAAACCATCTAAAACATGAATATCTTTGGGACACAACCCATACAATAGTTCAAAACATAAAATGAAAGAACATAAGGAAATGGTGGCTATATCCTCGAATGCTATGAGGACTCACCAATCTTCGATCCTTACTTCTACTAAGATCCTAGCCACGGGGGTGGAAGTTGATACCGCCGGACCCTACATTTGATAAGAATGTAGGCAAGAGTATGTGTTAGTACAAACATGTATTAAATATGATATCTAGCATAATCATCAACATGATCATAACATAAGCATTAGCCAACATAAAAAATAAACATAAGAGATAATAACATAAGTCATAGGCATAATCAATGCACATAGATCATCATAATATATCAACATAGGAGGATCACTTCTCAAGTAACCTCTACATCTCCTTAGTTAGGACTTAGATAATCCACCTCTAGTCAAACAAATCAAGGAAGGTAATTCTAGCAACAATTCAAGCTAATCATGCATCATACAAGCAATTCACATATTAAAACATACTTACGATACTTCCTTAGTGACCTTGTTTCATCATAAACATGCTACTTTTGTTGGGTACTAGTCCCTCCTTAGTTATTTCTACTATTCATGGAAGAATACTTCTTTACTAATCCAAGATAAAACATTACCCATGAATGGTTACTATTTCCCAATTCAAGGCTATCAAGGAAAAGCACCTCATTATGCTAGACCAAGCTGTCATGGAAGGCATCCTCTCATGCAAGTCCAAGCTACTCAAGGAAGGATAATATTGCTCAATCCAAGCTACCAATGAAATGTTTTGGCCTTACCAAGTCATGCTATCATGCAGGCATCCTCTCATGCTAGTTCAAGCTAACCATTGGAAGGGTACTATTGCTCAATCCAACGCTATCCATGAGATCAACTAACTCAAGCTACCATGCATTACCAAGTCAAGCTACTCATGAAAGAATCTCATATCACTACTTCAAGCTATCATAGTTCAGACATGCTTTGATTCGTCTTAGGTGAGCAAACCTTTCAACCTAGAATCATTCAATATGAGAAAACCTTTCACATTCATACATTCATACATTCATAAGGTAGAACATGTGGGTAAATTCCTTCCACAACAATTATATTTACTAATCTACCATTATCATATAAGCTTCACTCTCAAAGCCCTAACAATCATAACCCATAACTATATGCTTTACTCTCAAATCAATACACCTCATAATCATCACATATGCCTAGATCTCAAGAAATTCTAATCATAATTTCTCATAAATGCTTTATTCTCAAGAAATCTTAATCATGTATCATCTTATAGGCTTCTATCCAAGCACTACTAATCATGATTCATCTTATATGTTTCAACTCTAATGTATCTCATCAATCTTAGATTGAATACATCTAAATCCCTAATTTCCCCTTTCATGGCATAAAACCCACTTACATCAATTTCATCTTTCTAGACATGTTTTAGGCATGGGTACATGTAAATTCATCCTAAAAACATGTATTACTATCAATTAAATCATAAACAATCATAATCCATTCAATTGGATCAACATTCATCAATACCCACAACATTAGAAGAAACCCTAACTCAAATTGGGGATTTCATCTTCTCAATTGGGGAAAACATAGGGACTCCATGGATGGAAGGAATTTATGGATGAAATGCTATCATACCTTGATTACAAAGCCCACAAATACTTGAGGATTGGAGACTTGACCATGATCCTAGCTTGAACTCTTTCTTCTTCTTCAAGTTCTAGAGAGAAAAATATTTGAGAGAAGACTTGGGATTTCTTTTTGGGGTTTTGGAAATAATGACTTGAATGGGTGAGTTTATGGGTTAAAATCACTTATATAGGTGTCCTAGACTTAGGTAAAATGACCTCACTTTGATTTAATTTAAATCGGTAAAGACCCAAAAGCCCCTAAAATAATTGCCAGCCTCGACCCACCTACGACACCACTGACGGGCCGTGAACAGGACGATGGACCGTCCTGCACGACCGTCGATGGTGGTTAGGGACTTGTCTGTTGGGCCATCGATCCACGGGCCCTAACCACGGACCATGGTCTGACCAATGGTCTGTTAGTCAGGCCGTGGTTCTGGCCTTCCTGGTCTGTTTTGGGGAGCCCATCCACGGACCACTCCTACGGTCCGTGTTCCCATCCACAGGCCGTGGGTTGGCACCTACAGCTCACCAAGAGTGCTATTTACCTCTTTTTCGGATACGGGGTGTTACACTAATGTGAACATCTCTTTGTAATGAACATTTGAAGATAATATCTTTGATCTTTATCAAAGTGAAAGACATATCATGTCGCTATCTTTTCTATGATTTCGTATGGAAAAGATGAAGAATAATTTTTTTTAGAAAAACGAGAGAGAGAAAAAAACTATACTAATAGAAAGAATGAATGAAAAATGAATATTCAACATCTTCATGGACGATTAGAAAAGTTAGAAAGAAGTTGAAGAGGCATGTTATTTAAGTAGAGAATATAAATAGATGGAAGTTTTTTGTAAATAATTAGATATGCTTAGAGTAGTAAATAGGATTGAATTTCTTACTTAATAAAGAAAATATTTTATGAAAAAAACTAAGAAAAGATCTCAAAAAAAGAGAAAAAATAAATATGAATGGAGGTCATAGAGAGGTGCCACATCACCTTGTCTATGTTTCTCATTTATATTATATATAGATTATTAGTTATTATTCCATTCCAAAAATATATATATATCTACATTTCAATATAATTTAACTTTTATATCTAGCTACAAAAATATCATGACAGGACTAGTCATAGGAAACTATAAGAATTGGCATCTTTCTTTTTTTTTCCACATCTCCTTTTCGATTTTGATGTATTAACAAGTATTTCTTAGAGGAGAAAACAAGTTTCTAGTATTAAGTAACGAAACTACAACTTCTAAGAATAGAAGATTATGAAAACCAAAACGTTATTAATCGAATGTTAAGGAAAAATAATATTGGTTAACTTAAAATTCAATTATATCTCTTTTTTTTACTCCCTCCATCCCAATTTATGTGACACATTTCAGATCTCGAGATTCAAACAAGTCAATCTTTGATCATAAATTTTTCATATCTTTTAAATATTTTGGATTGTCAATTATTGTGAAATATACTACTTTAATGTAGTTTACAAATATATAGATTTCATTTCAAAAAAAATTTGAAGATTTCATGCGCAAATTCTCGATCAAACTTAAGCTGTTTGACTCTCGAAAAATGAAATGTGTCAGATAAATTGGAACAGAGAGAGTATTTCTTTTTCATTCATTTTTCCTTCATAATCATGCAAAATGCCAAACCCCAACTTCGCGTGCAAGAGTAAGCTAAGAGATAAACAATTCATCTTAGGTTTCAATCTTCTACTTTTTTAGTCTTGAATTGCATGAAAAAAATCTTATTCATTTTGATTATTATGAGTGACTAAGAGCCTTTGTTTTGGAGATGTAGCCATGGGTGATTGTTGAACATCGATTTCTATGAATTAATTTGGCTATCACATAAATTACTCTTGAATTATTATTTTAGTATTTCATGATTGACCACCATTGAGATAAATATATTATCTATGCTTGAACTCGAGAGATGAATATGTAGATAGACTAGAGAATACAATGTGTGCAATCTTTCTTGCATACCACTTATTTAGATTCATATTTAGGATTGACAACCGAACGAACAACGTGCTTCGTTACAAAACAGAATGAAATATAAATGCTCAGTTGAGTCTGTTTATCCCTGCTCAACAATGTAGTTAGACAGTCAACTGGGGTAGGCGGTTAGAGGTCGAGAGATCATGATCATAACATCAACCCTATAAATCAGTAATTTAATAACCACAACTAATTCATGAGAAAGATGTGATACATGAAGTATTAAGTATGCTACAGCCCTAGAATTGATTATTCAAAACATTGAAATTGAAGTTGTCATTGTTAGTTACATTCAAAGTTTTAATTATTTGTAAACGTAGTATAGAAAACACAAGTTTCTTGAGAACACTTTCTTTGATTTGTGGAATTAGTTGAATTGATATAAATTAATCTTAAGTCTCTTGGGTTCGACAATACGGTTCTGAAGAGACATTATATTATTCTTGCGACCACGTATACTTGTGTGGGTATTTAGAAGAAACAAATACAAACCTACCTTTTGGCGCAACTTTAGTACCCTTCCATTCCCAAACTGCTTCTCTAGGAAAATAGAATCTAACAACCTTTCTCCAACACTCAATATTAGTATGATCCATTGATTAGGGGAACATGATTTCTCTCTGACATATATAAGAGATATGATATTGCAACATGTGAACCTGCTAACCCTGGAGATTATCCTAAGGACCCAAGTGAAAAATGTGATAAAGGAAGAGTTGTTTATGATAAGAAGAAAAAAATACGTGGTAGCTTGTCAACAAACCTCAATATGGAAAGGTAATTGGGATAAAATGGGTAATTCAAACCAAGATAAATGATAATTGTATAATCAACAAGCATAAAACAAAACAGGTAGTTAAGAGTTATATTCAAATTTTTGGTATTGATTATTCTAACAGTTTTGCTCCAGTTGTTAGGATGTACACAATTAGATTGCTTCTTACTATTTTATGCAAAATGTGGCTAGAAAGTGCATAAGATGGATATCAAATCAACATTTCTTAATGGAATTTTTGAAGAAGACATTTATGTTAAGCAACCTGAAGGTTTGTTACGGAGGAAAAAGAAGAGAGTTTATCGACTACATAAAGCTCCTTATGGACTAAAACATGCATCAAGAGCTTGATATAGTTGAGCAGATAATTATTTATTTGTGTAATGACCCGGTCGGTCACTTTTGGAGTTTTTTGTGAATTTACCATTTTGTCCCTTTTGATATCGACCCCAAGTCTTTTATGTTTGAGTTTGAAAAGTTGGTTTTGAACTTTGAGTTAAAAGTTTAGAATTTGGTAAGTGTATGACTTTTAAAGGCTAAGATGTTAAGGAAGTGATTTTTGGGGTCTTTTAGAGTTTCGTGTGTCGGGATGGAATTATGTTGATGTGATCAGTCCCAGAATGTGGAATCTGAGAAGTGAGAGTTTTCAGTTTCAGTTTTCAACTCTTTTTGAGAATTTGAGGTCCTAAGTTGTGAATTTGTGAAAATTTAGTATTTGGGTTGACTTTGGTCAATATTCAGGGTTCGAATGCTCGGATGAAATTCGGAGAGTTCTGTTTGATTTGGGAGATGATTTTAGGCCTAGGTGAGGTCTTGGTTGATTTTTGAGAGGTCCCGAGCTTATTATAGCTTTTTTAGGCGTTGAGTTAGTTTCTTGTGATTTTCACAGATGTCAAGTCTAGGAGACCTCAGATTCATATTTTGATGGTTCCATCAAGTCCGAACCATTGAGTATAATAGATTTGCATATGTGGTTTGTGTGTACGAGGTTTCAAATGAATCTCGAGGGTCTTGGGTCCTTTTGATGTTTTGGAAATTTGTTGAAGTTGTTGGTGTCTACAGGCTTCGCTTTTGCGAAGGCCAGCCGCTTAAGCAACCTTCGCTTAAGCGATGAGCCTGTCGCTTAAGCGACCTTCGCTTTTACCAAGGAGGCTTCGCTTAAGCGACGCCCGAGTTTTTAGCAGGGTTCGCTTAAGCAAACCCCCAGTAGCTTGTGTGATACCTAAGAGGGTTTTGGTCTGACAATTTAGGGGTTTAAGTCCCATTTCACCATTTTTGAACTTGAGGAACCCTTGGTGGCGAATTTTAAAAGGATTTTTTGTGCTAGATCAGTTGGGTAAGTTTTTTTTTATCCGAAACCTTCATTTTCCATTGATTAATTATGAGTTTTAACATCAAATTGTGGGATTTTGATGGGTTGATGGCAAGGTTTTTGAAGAACCCAAGAATTTAGTAAAATTGTGATTTTGAAATTGTTTTAATCCCTTTTTCGAAATTATTTTCTCTAATGAGTTCCTAAAGCCTTAAATATCATTTTCAAGTATTATTTTCTTGATTCAAACCTTCATTTTGATATTGAGTTTTGAGTTGATTGACTCATTTCTTTCCATAATTGATGTGAAAAGTGTTGTTTCTTATGGGTGATTGTGAATACTTGATTATTTTAGATTGTTTGGCTTTAGAAGTAATTTGGAAGGGGAAGACTCAACTCTTGGAGTGATTGTTGATTGATTTAAGGCAAGTGGCTTCCTAAACATTGTATTCTAGTTGAATTTATATGCTTCATTTGTTGCTTGTCTATTGAGAGTAATGAGGATGAGGTGAAGGATTTAATTATCCACTTGATACATCTAAATGAATAAAAAGGAGTTAAAATGAAAAAAATCTATGTGATGAACATGTAGATGTAAATTGCCTTAGTGTGCCCTTATAGATTGATTGATGAAATGCTTGAAACCATGAATGTGGACTTGGATTGTGTAATTTGTTGTCTCTTCTATGTGGTGTGATATTGCTTGTGTGAATTGATCGTTGAACACCGTGATGAGACATGTGATGATCATGATGCCGAGGTCTTTACCGACAAGTACTATTATACCGAGTTCTTTGCCGACAAGAGTTATTAGGCTAGAGTCATTTTCGGCGAGTGTCTATGAGGTTGAGGTCTTTCCCAGCAAGTGTTATTATGCCGAGGTCATTTCCGACCAGGGTTATAAAGCCGATGGAAAATAGTTCCGACGAGAGGTTGACTATTGTGACTTGATTCATATAATGTTTATGCGTGACTTGGTTGTTAATTGTTATTGACATACTTGTTGTGTGTGATTGAACTACTTGAATTTGAGATTGACTTATTTGATTCATTTGATTGTTGAATTGTGGCTATTAGACTGTGAATATTGGGCCTTGTGAGCCGTGTATTGTAGAATTGCTAGGTGAGCTGAATTCTGTACAGGTTGTAGTTTGAGGAGGTACGGTTGGAGAGTCAGGGGTATTCGTTTTTAGCTAGTTGTTTTGTTTAGTAGGTTGCTTGTTGGGTACCTGTCACTCCCCGAGCCTACACCCTGGATGTGGCCGGCACTCGAGAACCATTGCTAGCCACAAGCGAATCCTTGGCCTAGCTTAACTCTTAGCGGAAGACTTACTCAACGTTAAAAGAACTCAAAAGATAAAGTCATATAATAAACTCAGAATGTTGTAAAGGAACATTCAACTAGCCAAAGAGGCAACTCAAGTCTTTAAACATTTATAACTGAAAATGGAAAAGACTCATGAACTACTGTCTATCTATCTATGAAGCCTCTACTAACTGAAATGGACGTCGGGACAAGACCCACGACATCCTAATAAAAAAATGAAATAACTGAAAGTAAATATGGAATCCTCCGGAAGCAAGGAGGCTCACCAAACAACTCTGGAACTCAACTAGATCAACGAAGCACTGGTTGTTGATCCTGGTTACCTGTATCTTCATCATAAAATGATGCAGGCCAAATGACGTCAGTACATTGAATGTACGAGCATGTGAGGGGAAATCTAAAATATGACATAAGCTTGAACTAGAACTGAAGGAAAACTTACCTCGTCTCAACTCAACTCAATTAAATATAAAGCAATAAAAGTAATGCAATATAAAGAAAAGCTTTTAAAACTGAATATAACAACTCAATGTATTTGGAAATACAATATACCTCAGTTTGTATGCAAAAATACAAAGTAAACTCTGTTTGGGAGATTCTCTAACCGACAACCATCACTATGAGCTATGTGATGATACATCGTCTAGCCCAAGGCTTCCAGAACTGTCCTATACTTTTTCAGGGTATAGAACTCCTTAACTAAGTGGATCCACTAGTCTATGCTAAAAAATAATAAAGAAATCATCTAAAAAGTATGACCCTTTTCTACCCACGTTGGCTACATGGTTGATAGGGTTGTGAGTTGTTAGAACTTTCCCCCATATCGGTGCTCAATACTACTCTCAAAATATAACTTAGCTCATTATGTTTTAAAGAAAATATTTCCTTTTCCTCAACTTTGAGAATATTACTCAAAAAGGTTTCTCTAAAAAGAGATAATACTGAAAAATGTTCATGAACTCTTTGAAAATTAGTGTTTCCTCTCCTCTTAAATGTAAAAACATTTGCTCTTGGAAATACTTAGTTCTCATATATCACTTTAAAGAAAACGAACTCAGCTCTACTCTTCCTCAACTCAGTGCTCAAGTCATTTAAAACATGTTTTAAAATAATTTATAAATGACTTCTTAAAATGACTCGAAGAACTCTCAAGACTTAGCTCTTAGCTCTACCTTGAATTTAAATTATGAATTCAATGTTATGATTCATGTTATGAATGATTTCTAGATGTTTAGAAGTAGTTTAGAATAGTTAGAATCAAAGGGGAGTAAAGGTACCCTTTGAAAGAACTTAATCGGGCTAAACGGCGGAGAAGGGGTGGACGAAGGCGACCCTGGCGCACTGAGTGGCATGGGGAACCAACCCCTAAACTACAGAGCCTTATTCTTGGCACACTGCTGGCGCGGTGCGCCAGCCACCCCTGATGCATCGGTGGCGCGTCACCCCAGGCAACGCCCAGAAAACCCGACAAATTTTCATCTTCTATTTCTGACCCTAATTGGCCTAGAATCGAATGGTTTCTTCCCCAATAACATAGAATAGAATACTCCACAAAAGTACACAAGAATGTACTCAACAACAACTCTTAAACTCCATACGATTATCTCAAGAACTCGTCATAATTCAAGAACGAACACAATACTTCAAGAAATCAATTCCTTCGATTTTGAGAATGAAATTTCTTTAAAAAAAACATGATTGGCTTGTTGTTGAACGAACTCAACACTATGAGAACTCACATACCTCTTAGGGATCAAACCCTTGGCGAAATCCGCAACAAAACTCAAGAATCTTGACGAACGCCTTGAACTTTTCTCCTTTTCTCCTCTTCTTGAACAACTCTCAAAATCCTAAGCGTAAATTGATTTGGGAAACCTGAACCAAATCATTTTATACCCCTAATTACTTACTAAAAATGCTTAAATCTGAAAGGGTAAGGAAAAGACCAATATAACCCTCATATTTTTGGGTAACTTTCCTTAAATGGATAACCTGACTTCAAACGGGAATATCTCCCTCATACGAGCTCAAAAATTAGCAAACTCAGTGGCGTTGGAAAGAGGATTCCAAGACCTTTCATTTGATATTTTATGGGCCACTTAACTCATTCTGTAATGAAAGTTATGGTCGTTTGAAGTTGACCTAAAACTCACAACTTAAGCATAACTTGAAAATTTTCAGATTTTGCTATTTCCAATTTAGTTCTTTCAATTTTTAGCTTTTTCAAATGACGAGGTGTTACAATATCTCCCCCTTGGGAATATTCGTACTAGAATGAGATTACTCTAAGTAGACTAATGGTGGTAACATCTAACACCTAGCTCAAACACTCAATATGCAAAGTAACACAACATTTCAACTAAAAATAAATGCCAAGAAAAGGATTAGTACCTTAATTTGGAATTTCTCCGGACTCAAAGAGATGTGGGTATCTCTTCTTCCTATCCTCCTCAGCCTCTCAAGTAGCTTCCTCAACAAACTGATTTTTCCATAAGACCTTAACTGATGCTACCTCATTGGTTCTCAAGTTGCGAACCTGACGATCAAGAACCTGAACGGGAATCTCCTCATACGATAAGCTATCCTTAATACCAATATCTTCAGTAGGTATGATAAGTGAAGGATCTCCCATACACTTCTTCAACATTTAAATGTGAAACACTGGATGGACTGCTGCAAATTCTGACGGTAGCTCCAACTCATAGGCTACATTGCCAATCCTCTTGGATATCCTGTAAGGACCAATATACCGGGGACTATGCTTCCCCTTCTTGCCAAACCTCATAAAACCCTTCATGGGTGAAACCTTCAAGTAAACCCAATCATCTACCTCAAACTCTAAGTCTCTTCTCCTAACATTAGTATACGATTTCTGACTCTGCGCTGTTTTCAACCTCTCTTGAATAATCTTCACTTTCTCCATAGCTTGATGAACCAAATCTGGTCCTATCAACCCAGCTTCACCAACCTTAAACCATCCAATAGGAGATCTACATCTTCTCCCATAAAGAGCCTCATAAGGAGCCATCTAGATGCTAGAGTGATAACTATTGTTGTAAGCAAACTCAATGAGAGGTAAGTGATCATCCCAATTACCCTTGAAATCGATCACACACGCCCTTAACATATCCTTTAAAATCTGAATTGTATGCTCTGCTTGACCATCTGTCTGTGGATGAAAAGCAGTACTAAGGTTCACTTTCGAACCCAAACCCTTCTGGAAAGACTTCCAAAATTGCGCGGTGAATTGCGCACCTCTATCTGAAATAATGGAGACCAAAACTCCATGAAGTCTGACTATATCTTGAATATATAACTTAGTATAATCTTCTGCTGAAAATGTAGTCTTTACCTATAAGAAATGGGCTGATTTAGTCATTCGATCTATAATCACCCAAATCGAATCATGCTGCCTGCGAGACCGTGGTAGACTAGTAACAAAATCCATATTTATCATCTCCCACTTCCATTCCAGAATATCTATATTTTGAGCCATACCACTGGGCCTCAAGTCCTCTACCTTGACTTGTTGGCAATTCAGACACTTAGCAATGAACTCTGCAATTCCCCTCTTCATACTACTCCACCAATAGACTTCTCTCAAGTCATGATATATCTTTGTGGAACCCAGATGGATAGAGTATCTGGAGCTATGAGCTTCTTCCATGATCCTCTCTTGAAGTTCATCCATCTTTGGTTCACATAATCTACCTTGATACCACAGTACACCATCTCCCCCTTGTTCAAAAGCCATCACTTTTTGCTTATGAACATTTGCCTTCAATTCAAGCAAAATAGGGTCTTGGTCTTGTTTCTCTTTCAATTCAAACACTAATGATGATTCAGCCCCATTCATCACCACTACTCCTCCTTCACTGGAATCCATTAACAGGACTCCCAATCGTGCAAGTCTGTGCACATATTTTGCTAAATCTTTCTTGTCCTCCTCAATATGGGAAGTACTACCCATAGACAACCTGATCAAGGCATCAGCAACAACATTAGCCTTACCTGGGTGATAGAGAATACGCATGTCATAATCCTTGAGTAATTCCAACCACCTCCTCTGTTTGAGACTAATCCCTTTCTGAATGAACACATACTGAAGACTCTTGTGATCGGTGATCACATCTACATGAACATCATAAAGATAGTGACGCCATATTTTCAAAGAAAACACTACAGCAGCCAACTCTAGATCATGGGTTGGGTAATTCCTCTCGTGAATCTTAAGCTGTCTGGAGGCATAAGCTATAACTTTGTCATTCTGCATTAGCACACAACCCAGACCAACTCTGGACGCATCACAATATACAACAAAACCTTGCGTACCCTCCGGTAAGGTCAACACTGGGGAAGTAGTCAACCTAGTTTTCAATTCCTGAAAGCTTTTCTCACAAGCTTCAAACCATTGAAACTTAACTATTTTCTGAGTCAACATGGTCAATGGGGATGAAATAGATGAGAACCCCTCGACAAATCTTCTATAATAACCAGTCAATCCTAAGAAACTTCTAATATCAATTGGAGATGTGGGTCTAGGCCAATTCTGCACTGCCTCAATCTTTTGAGTGTCAACTCAAATTCCATCACCAGAAACAATGTGGCCTAAGAATGCCACAAACTCAAGACAAAATTCGCACTTGGAAAATTTAGCATACAACTCTCTATACTTGAGAGTTTGAAGAACTACTCTAAGATGACTAGCATGATCCTCCTCATTCCTCGAATATATTAGAATGTCATCAATGAATACGATAACAAACATATCTAGATAAGGCTTAAACACTCTATTCATAAGATCCATGAACGCTGCAGGAGCATTAGTCAAATCAAATTACATGACTTGAAACTCATAATGACCATAGCGGGTCCTGAAAGCTGTCTTAGGGATATCACTTTCTCTTACTCTCATCTGATAATAGCCTGATCTGAGGTCTATCTTAGAAAAACATGTAGCACCCTAAAGTTGATCAAAAATATCATCAATTCTTGGAAGAGGATACTTATTCTTGATAGTAACCTTGTTCAACTAACGGTAATCTATACACATTCTAAGAAAATCATCTTTCTTCCTCACAAATAAGACCGGAGCACCCCAACGTGAGACATTTGGTCGAATGAAACCTTTCTCAAGAAGATCTTTCAATTATTCTTTTAACTCTTTCAACTCAGCTGGAGCCATTCTATATGGCGGAATAGAGATAGGACGGGTGTCGGGAAGAATATCTATACCGAAGTCTATTTCTCTCTCAGGAGGGACTCCAGGAAGATCATCTGGAAAGACCTCTGGAAACTCACTAACAACTTGAACTGACTGAATAGGTGGTGCCTCAACACTAGAGTCATTAACTCAAACTAAGTGATAGATGCACCCCTTGGAAACTAACTTTCTCGCCTTAAGGTACGAAATAAAACGACCCTTAGGCACTACTGAACTACTCCTCCACTCTATAATTGGCTCATTAGGAAACTGAAACTTAACTACTCGAGTCCTACAATCGACTGAGGCATAACAGACATGAAGCCAGTCTATACCTAGAATAACATCAAAATCTACCATGTCTAACTCGACTAAGTCAGCCATGGTGTCCTTGTGATTGACAGAGATGGTACAACTACGATAAACTCTCTCAGCTATAATAGACTCACCAACAGGTGTAGAAACACTGAAGGGCTCAAGAAGTTGCTCAGGAAGAATATCAAAATTCATGGCAATATAAGGAGTCACAAAAGATAGATTCGCCCCTGGATCTAGCAAAGCATATACATCAAAAGTAAAGACTTTGATCATACCAGAAATTCTCTTGCACTTGGCGACTGGTGATAGCATACAGACGATTTACCACTCCGCCTGAAGTAGCTCCTCTAGGTGCAGCCCTGTCTGGTGGAGCCACTGAAGAAGATTGGGCTCTATTGCCCCCATTACCATTTCCCTACTTGTTCTTAGGGCACTCTCTCATGAAGTGACCATTCTGACCACACTTGAAGCAACTAGTGGAGCCATCACGACACACTCCTCAATGGTTCCTACCACACTTAGCACATGTAGGAGTCTCATTACCTCCTTGTGCAACACTACCCTGAGACTGTGTAGGTCTTGCTCTGAAATTCTGTGAATTCTGATACTTGAACTCACGTTTATTCCTTGGTGCAGATGCACCATCAGACAATGGAGCAGGTCCCTTTTGCTTTTGTTGGAAAGACGACTAGTTCACATTACTCTTCTGCTGTCCGGACTCGTTCCCAGTTGTTTTAGCTTTCTTATTTCGGAACACTTCTCTATCTCTCAGTTTATCTTCCTCAACCTGCTGCACATGGATCTTAAGTCTTGCTATGTCTATGTCTCCTATCAACATAGTTGCCTTACCCTCTTTGCTTGACAGACGAGACAACCCAGAAACAAAGAAACTCATTATGCTCCTCATATCAGCAACCATCTCCGGAGCATAGCGGGAAAGTTGGGTGAAATTAAGGTTGTACTCATGCACACTCATGGATTCCTGCTTAAGAGTGGGGAATTCCCTTAGCTTTGCCTCTCTTAGCTCACGGAGAAAGAAACTCCCCATGAAGGCCTCTTCGAACATAGCCCATCTCACAATTGGTGCACCCTCAGCTCTACCCTTCTTCCATTAATCGAACCATACTCTAGCAACACCCTTCAGTTGGTATGTAGCTAGTTCCACTCACTCAGCATCAACAACATGCATAACCTCAAACACTTTCTGTAACTCTTCCACAAAGTTTTCTGGATCATCAGTGACACTTGAACCGGTAAAGTTTAGAGGATTCATCCTTAAGAACTCACAGACTTTGAATGTATCAGCAACATCCTGTCGATCCCCTCTCTACTGACCAGCTTGGTTGGCCACCACTTGACTCAACATCCGGATAGCATCCTGGAACTCAGCATTAGTGACCTCTCCTTGGGGTTGCACTTCTGGTACATTGGGTATCCCTTGATCCTCAATGTTCCTCCTAGCAGGGCGGCCTCGGATAACTCTTCGTGGAGGCATGATCTGAAAGATATGCGCAAGCACGAGTTAGAAAGGAACTTTATATAGATGAAATCTATCGCATAAAAAAAGTATGAAAGAAGTGAGATAATTCCTAAATGTCACAGCCTCCTAATTATAGATGTGGCGCGCTTCACACCGATAACTAGGACTCTACAGACATGACTTCATAGACAACCTAGGACTCTTGAAATCTATGCTCTGATACCAAGTTTGTCACTCTCCGAGCCTACACCCTGGACGTGGCCAGCACTCGAGAACCATTACTGGCCCCAAGCAAACCCTTGGCCTGGCTTAACTCTTAGCGGAAGACTTACTCAACGTTAAAAGAACTCAAAAGATAAAGTCATGTAATAAACTCAGAATGTTGTAAAGGAACATTCAACTGGAAAAAGAGGCAACTCAAGTCTTTAAACATTTATAACTGAAAATGCAAAAGACTCATGAACTATTATCTATCTATCTATGAAGCCTCTACTAACTGAGATGGACTTCGGGACAAGACCCACGACATCCTAATAACAAAATGAAATAACTAAAAGTAAATAAGGAATCCTCCGGAAGCAAGGAGGCTCACCAAATAACTCTGGAACTCAACTGGATTAACGAAGCACTGGTTGTTGATCCTGGTTACACGTATCTGCATCATAAAATGATGCAGGCCAAATGGGGTCAGTACATTGAATGTACGAGCATGTGAGGGAAAATCTAAAACATGACATAAGCTTGAACTAGAACTGAAGGAACAACTTACCTCGTCTCAACTCAATTCAACCTTAACTCAATTCAATATAAAGCAATAACAGTTATGAAATATAAAGAAAAGCTTTTAAAACTGAATATAACAACTCAATGTATTTGGAAATATAATATAACTCAGTTTGTATACAAAAATACAAAGTAAACTCTGTGTGGGAGATTCTCTAACCGACAACCATCACTATGAGTTATGTGATGATACAACGTCTAGCCCATGCTGTCAGAACTTTCATATACTTTGTCGGGGTATAGAACTCCTTAATTAAGTGGATAAACTAGTCTATGCTAAAAAGAAATAAAGGAATCATCTAAAAAGTATGACCATTTTCTATCCACGTTGGCTACATGCTTTATGGGGGTTGTGAGTTATTAGAACTCTCTCACATATCGGTGCTCAATACTACTCCCAAAATATAACTTAGCTCATTATATTTTAAAGAAAACATTTCCTCTTCCTCAACTTTAAGATTATTGATGAGTCCGAGATTTCGACTCATTAAGGGCTTTATTTTGATAGTATAAATGTCCCCAAATGCCTAATTTATGCTCTAAACTGATGTTAAAGTGTTGATTTGCAGCTATGAAGGCTAAGGAGCAAGGCAAGGACATGACCGGACAAAAAGGAACTATAAGCTGAAGAAGTGAAGAAAAAGCTATCCTGGTGATCGCCAATACCACTCGGCGCACCGTCGAGTGACACTTTAGCTCACCCAAAATTTCAGCACTCCAGCCCTGGGGAAGAACCAAGTTGGTGATAGAAATGGGCAGTCGGCAAATCGCCGATCGACTTCGCGATGGCAACTTTGATCGCCCAAAGTTACAGGACCTGAGATGCTGAGGATCAATGCAAAATGGCGATGGAAAAGAGCAAATAGTGGATCGCCGAACCACTCGGCGAGGCGCGACTTATACCACCGAGTGGACTTTCAGACCAAAACGCAGGCAACTATAAATTAGATTTTAAAAGGAATTTTGAGCAGTTCCACGAGTTTCTAAAGTTCTTAAAGTTTTGAAAGTTCTCAGATAGCTTTTGATTCCCGAGTTCTAGTTTTAGAGTTTTTATTGAAAACTTTGAGGATTTGTAAGTGGGTTTTTAAATTTAATCACTTAGGAGCATTGTAAAGGCTTGGAGACTCTTACCCAGCTGATGGATAATCTAGTTGGTAACTGTTTTTACCTTTTTATGATGCTTAGCTAAAACCCCAATTTCTTGGGGTGTGATCATGTGAATATGGGTTGAATTAGCTTATGGGTATTGTTATTTACTGATTCTTAATGCTTAATTGAAGTGGGTTTAATTGTAGCTGCGATTGAATCTAAGAATTGTAGTTACAAATGCAATTCGAGTTTGGAGTTCTAGACTTGCTTGAAAAAGGGGTTTTAGAACCAAAGCTTTCGATTAATGATTGTAGTTATTGGGTTGATATGGGTTTTGCTCGAAAGAGTAAATCCTAAATCTGATTCTACCCATCTAGCTCGAGAGAGTGGATGAATTAAGGTGTGGGCTGTTCTTATTTGCTAAGCTTGTTGATGTTCGAAAGAAATCACATGATTCGTAATAGTTGTTCGAGAGAAAACTATTGCATCTATAGTCTAGCCTACCCGCTGATATTTAGCTAGTTATTAGTAATTTCAATTACTCATACAGTGAAATTTACCTATAATCGATTACATCCCGAGAATTCCTCTCAATATTGATATTTCCTCTGTTTTGCTTGTGTTATAGCTGAGAGTTAACAATCCAAACTCGCCCATCTGACATTCGTTGTCACACCTTTAGATTTATTTGCATGTTTTTGATAAATTATATTCCTATAACCGAATAGACCATTTTATAACTTCATAACTGAATTTTAGACACGTACCGCTCCCTGTGGGTTCGACCCCAACTCTTCGTTGGGTTTTATACTAATTAACGATCGTTTATACCTATAATCTGATGAGGTGTACTTGAAATGTTTAATCAATTATTACTCAAAAGGTTTCTCTAAAAAGATATAATACTTGAAAACTGTTCATGAACTCTTTGGAAATCGGTGATTCCTCTCTTCTTAAATTTAAAAACATTTGCTCTTGGGAATACTTAGTTCTCATATATCATTTTAAATAAAATGAACTCAGCTCTACTCTTCCTCAACTCAGTGCTCAAGTCATTTAAAACACGTTTTAAAACAATTTGTAAAAGACTTCTTAAAATGACTTGAAGAATTCTCAAGACTTGACTCTTAGCTCTACCTTGAATTTGAATTATGAATTCAAGGTTATGATTCATGTTATGAATGATTTCTAGATGTTTAGAAGTAGTTTAAAGTAGTTAGAATCAAAGGGGAGTAAAGGTACCCTTTGAAAGAACTTAGACGGGCTAAACGACGGAGAAGGTGTGGGGGCAGGCGACCCTGGCGCACTGAGTGGCATGTGGCGCCAACCCCTAAACTATAGAGCACTATTCTTGGCGCACTGCTGGCGTGGTGCGCCAGCCACCCCTGGCTCATCGGTGGCGCGTCGCCCCAGGCACTGCCTAGAAAACCCAACGAATTTTCCTCTTCTATTTCCGACCCTAATTCACCTAGAATCGAATGGTTTCTTCACCAATCACTTAGAATCGAATAATCCACAAAAGTACACAAGAATCTACTCAACAACAACTCTTAAAATTCATATGATTATCTCAAGAACTCATCAAACCCATCCTAATTCAAGAACGAACACAATACTTCAAGAACTCAATTCCTTCAAGTTTGAGACCGAAATTTCTTTTTTTAAAAAACATGATTGGCGTGTGGGTGAATGAACCCAACACTATGAGAACTCACATACCTCTTACGGATCAAATCCTTGGCAAAATCCGCAACAAAACTCAAGAATCTTGACGAACGCCTTGAACTTTTCTCCTTTTATCCTCTTCTTGAACTCCTCTCAAAACCCTAAGCGTAAATTAATTTGGAAAAACTTAACCAAATCAGTTTAGACCCCTAATTATTTGCTAAAAACCCTTAAATCTGAAAGGGTAAGAAAAAGACCAAAATACCCCTCATATTTTTGGGTAACTTTCCTTAAATTGACAGCCTGACTTCAAATGGGTATATCTCCCTCATACAAGCTCGAAAATTAGCAAACTCGGTGGCGTTAGAAAGAGAATTCCAAGACCTTTCATCTGATATCTAATAGGCCACCTAATTCATCATGTGCTGAATGGTATGGTCGTTTGAAGTTGACCCAAAACTCACAACTTAAGCATAACTTGAAAATTTTCAGATTTTGCTATTTCCAATTTAGTTCTTTCTATTTTTAGCTCTTTCAAATAGCGAGGTGTTACAGTACCGTGTTGTTGGTACTCACCCCATGCTTCTACACTTGTGTAGGTTCCGATCCCAGGCATGTTTGATCTCTTTCGTCTTCTCTTGATCTTGAGGCTTGTCAAGGACTTGAAGAGGTAGTTGCTTGTCATTCGGCGGACCCTCTTTTTCTTTTTCTTACACTTTGTTCTATTTGAGAAATAAAGATTGAGACTTGTATTTATTTCTTAATTTCGCACTTATGTATTTAGTGGCTTGTACACATGACAATAAGATTTTGGGGAGTTTTAATAGAAGAATAAGTTTTCCGCTTTATCTTGTTTTTGTTTTTACTGTTTTCCGCATTTCTTTCTTTTAGTTTGGGTTGAGGCTGACTTGTCTTGGTGGAAATAGACAAGTGTCATCACATCCATTTTGACAGTTTGGCCTCAATTTGAAGAAAAAAAAAGTCTTTTAGAATTTACATTGTATGTTAAATACAATAGAAATGAGGTTCTTATTATTTCTCTTTATACGGATGACCTTTTTATAACAAGGAGCAGTGCAAAGCTTGTTGATGAGTTCAACAAATATATGGTGCAAAGCTTTTGAAATGTCTGATCTTGATATGATGACTTATTTCCTTGTGTTGGTGTAATATACCACAAATACAATAAATTACAGTTGAAGATAAAATGACAAAAATGAATAGGTAAATCTTTAGACTGAGGCGCGGATATCTCGCTCTCTTTAGGGAGATTCAAGCCCACTACGGCATAATCTACACCGATCTAGCAGTATATTTCTTGAATTATCCCCTCCAGGATACAACAGCTCAACAACATTGTCAACTCAAACAACTCCAGATTAGTTGAAGAGATAGTTGAAGACTTAGAATTTTTTCTTTGTCTCAACTCTCTCTTTCACTACACTAACCTCAATATAAACTTCTCATTTTTCTTACATCATTTTTTCCTTTCTCATCTTCTTGAGATACTTCACAAAGGAAGAAACACCACTATTTATAGTTGAAGAAGTCTTACATATAATCAATAGGTAAAATGAGGGGTAATAATGTGGGTAGATAAATGTGATAGATGTTACATGAGTTACAAGAAACTAATAGTCATATGAGTTACAAGAAGCTAATGACCATGAGAGTTACAAGAACTAATGGCCATATAAGTTACAAGAACCAATAGTCATCTTCTACAACAATTTATACCCACTAACTTATGCACTTAATATTTTATTCTAATAATAAAATGCATATACACCAACACCTTGGAATGGAGATAATACAAGAAAAATATGAGTTTTTCATTTGCCAGAAAAGTAGGCAAAGAAATTCTCAAAAAAATCAAAACGTAAACTTGCAAATAAATGAATACTCCCGTGAATCAAAAAGAGAAACTAAGCAAAGATGATGGAGCCGAAAAAGTGGAGGAAACATACTTCTTAAGTTTCATTGGGTGTTTGATGTATCGTAACAAACACTTGTATGTTGTAAGTGTTCTATCAAGATTTATGCATTATCCGAGTGAAATACATTTGCAGATAAATAAAAAAATCGATCGATACATCAAAGGAACCATCACCTATGGAGTCAAGTTTCAGAAAAATTAACATGTGATGCTTTTTGGGTACGGTAATAGTAATTGACGAGATTTCATGGATGATTCATAGAATACTTCAGGGTACTATTTTAGTCTTCGTTCTAGAATTTTCACATGAAATTATAAGAAACAATATATTGTGGCTTAATCTACTGTCGAAGTTGAGTAAGTGGCAGCTACAACAACAATAAATAGGGTTGTGGCTGAAGAAAAATTTGATTGATCTGCATATGGAACTGACAGGAAGCATTGAAGTGTTCGTAGACAACCAAACAATAATAGCTATTTCTCACAATGTTGTGTTTCATGAAGAAACTAAGCACTTCAACATCACGTTTTTCTTCTTAAGAGAAATGCAAAAGGATGAAAATATAAATCTTTAGTACCACAAGATGGAAGACCAATTGGCTAATAGATTCACTAAGACTTTACCGGTCAGCAAGTTTAAGCTTCTCATACGAAAACTGGAGTTTGTAGTTTTGAAAACAAAAAAGAGTTTAGAAATTTGCTTTTGAACTAGTAAGATTTATTTTACTGTTTTAGTTTTGAATAAAACTTAATCACAATTAGTTGTTAGCCATTTATTCCTACTTTTAAGAGTTAATTTAGTAAATTTGGTAGGATCGTATATTCAACTATTTTTGTTTTATTTCAAATTTTAAAAATATCATCGGTAGACATCAATGAAAATGTTCTTCTATTGCTATACTATTTCTATGTTTTCAGATATACTTTTATTCTTAAAATTACCAACATGCTGCATGTGTGTACTATGTTAGATTGAGAGGAAAAGTTGTGTGTACAGCCAAAAAAATTTAAAAAAAAAAAAAAAAAAAAGCCTCGTAAGGTGGTTAAGATGATAGTCCAAGAGGTTGTGTTTAGAGGGTCTACCAAAGGAGAATAAGTAGGGGCCTAGCAAGAATGAATTTCTACCCCTGAAATTCCTGATGCTAGATAAGATGTTAGTATAAGTCTGTCTACCCCTGTATAGTTTAAACGCTTTTGGTAAATAAAATAATTTTACGTGTAAAGTACAAAAGATTCTTTTCAAAACAAGTTTATATTTTTAAAAATTCGGTCAAATAAGCTATAAGATAAACAAATTAAAATATAAAAAGTAATATTTAATATTTATAAGAATACTGATGTTACATGTAATTAAACAACATATCATACATACACATTCATTTTAATAATTATGGTGTTGGAGCGTGCATTATTTTTAACTATTTCATTGAGTACACTACCAACTTGCCTATCATTTATTTTTTCCGCAAGCATAAACAAATATTGAAGAACTTTATGGTATTGCCCATGGATAGATATTGTGTGACATGCTTTATATATATGTCGAATAAATGATGAATTATGGAGTTTCCAAAATGAGAAGCCAACATAACCTCAGTAACAGCTCTTATAGTCTTAACTACTAACTTGGCAACATCCTCAAAATGTTTGCCATTAAATTTCTCAATGGCAGTCATATCACTCTCAAATGCTTCAAGTTTTTCAAGACTAAATGATCCTTCCATTTGTATGATCTTCTTTACCTCTTGTTCATATGGTGCATAAGAAGGAATGTTAAATGAATCAATTTTATCCTCTGTGATCTTGCCCTGCTTCCATTTAAACAAAAAAAAAAAAAAAGTGTTATAAGTTGAGTGAGGATGGTGAGAATCATATATATAGATAAACAACCTGGGCTGCTAAATGAAGAAGTGAGTTTGTTAGTAAATCCATCAAACAGCAAGAATCATAGCTTCTTGGATCTGGATCGCTCCTGCCAACATAAACAAGGACCATATGCCCTCCACTCATTACTTCTTGAGAACGCAAGTGTAGAAAGCTTGAAAAATCCTTGTTGAATTGATTGGAATATGCTTCCACTACTTGTGGAGGACTTGATTCTGATATGAGTATACTTTTTTTGTTACACTCCAACCCTTTTGGAACCTACTAATTAATTAATATTATGAGAAACAAAATACTCTATAACAATTTCATTGCATGTTTAGTCGTTAAAGATTATATATACATACCTGAGAAAGCCAATGGAGACTATAAGACGAATGAACAAAGTTCAAGCTGTTTGTAGGAAAAAGCCTTTGATAAAAAGAACCAGCAACTCCTGCTATGTAACAATTCCCATATTTTTCAAGAAATGATGGAATTGATTTGAAGACAGTATTGAAATCATTATCTGGCAGATCATTCAAATACACTTGAAATTCTGGTGGTTCATACTTGTTCTCTTTGCACAAATTATGAACTGTATCAATCACATTGCTCATACATAAAAGTGTATTTGCTCCTGAAGAACAACCCAGATCTGCTACTCTCAAACACTTTGGAAAAATACCATTCTTCAACATATTTTTTACACTTTCTTCTAATAAAGGTTTTGACTTTACTATCACTCTTCTCTGAAAATTCAAACACCACAAATCACTCACTAACACTAATACAAATGCTTTAGTTTATGGGACCACTTTAAATAACACTAACTACATACATATTAAATAAATAAAAAATAAATAAAAATATATTGAGTTCGACCTGATCAACATTACTCTTGCACAACTCTAAGAAAGTGATTGAAATTTTAAATCTTGTGGTTTTGAATTGAATATATCAAAATGTCCTTTAATGTTGTGATGTGGAAAATTGAAATTAAAGAGTTACCTAAATGGAAAAGAAACACTAAAAAGCTAATTGTATATAACAGAGGAAGTATAGAGACTTGTGAATATATCAAAATGTCCTTTAATGTTGTGATGTGGA